>JADRCC010156938.1:0-10587 GCA_019843855.1 Hylomyscus alleni
CACACACACACACACACACACACACACACACACACACACACACACACGCACATGTATTGTGCATGTGTGTGTGTGTGTGTGTGTGTGTGTGTATGAGATTTGAGAGAACAGGATAAGGTATAAACTAATCATTCATGAAGGCAGGAAATGAATGACTAAGGAAGCATCATGTGCTTGCCAATAGCATTAAGACACATTTGATGGTGTTCAAAAATAAAGCAAATAATTGTATAATTTTATACAACCTCTACATTCTAGACTTTCAGCTTTATAAAATGAATACAATGAATGAAAACTGTCAGTAAAAGTAGAGTAATTATAATGAATCCTTCAAGAATTTTTAGTGGGTGTATTAGAAGACATTAAGTGACTGAGATGTAGTAAAAAGTTAGAAGCATCAATGTGTTGGAGGTTTTACTGTAGGATTGCTGTACTCAGTAGTAGATAGAATGCATAGATAGTTAAGAGAGTGGTCAGAAAATGGAATTATTCTCAATATTCTACAAATGTAAACAGCCTAGATGTCTATCAAATCAGTGAACTGATAATGAAATTATAGTACATATATACAATGAAAGTTTTATTCAAGTATAAATGGAAATGAAACTGAAACCAACCATGCTGTGTGAGGATATCTAGGTCCAAATAGAGAATCACGTGTTCTCCTTCCTATGCAGACCATACCTTAGAATTCTTCAACCTGGTATGTTTAAACTGGAGTGTGTGTGGAGATAAAAAAAAAAAACTAGAAAGAGGCTATTAGATGTGAAGAGGAAAGAGAAACCTTAAGGAAGGAGATTAGCAGGACACTTGTGATATGAAGGCAGAGGAGGGAAAAACTCGGTGTGAGAAGATTTAAATTGGGGTGAGGATCAGGACGTCAGGGAAAGGAATGGTATGGAGAGAGTTAACCAAAACTCAGGGTGTGTGAGAAAGCCCTGTGAAACACTACCATTTTGTAAGTTAATTAAAATGACTACAGGCATCTTGCATGAGCGGGTAATGCTCCTCCCAGAAGCCAAATTAAATGAACGTCTTGGTACTAGGTTTGGGATACCTCCCTATGAGCTGTTGGTAAAGAAGGCTATAGAATCCCCCAGAACAATACAGGTTAGTGCCAGCATCATTTTTTGTCTGCCAGAACTAGATCATTGCTAAAGACATCACACTTAGGTTGTTTTGTTTGGCCACCAAAATAAATAGTGAAACAGTCAACTATACCTCAGCTGAAACTCACACTAAGAGAAGTTCACGACATGAATTTGTAATTCCCGTTAATGTTCATCCCTGCAAAGAGGTCGATCACAAAGTTGAAACCAGTCTGAGCTAGTGAGTTCGAGCCAGAGGAGCCTTAATGAAAAGGGAGGACCTAAGATGGGTGAAGATCTCACATCTCATCCATAAAGTTTCTCTTGTATGTTTCAATACATATAGACTATTAGATCTATAATTGGTTAAAAGACAGAGAGAAAGGTGACTATGGGATGCTCAGCCCTAAATGAGACATCAAACATCACAGACTATTTTTTATTAGATATTTTCTTTATTTACATGTCAAATAATATCTCCTCTCCCAGTTTCCCCCTGAAAAAAAAAGAAAGAAAAAGAAAGGAAAGAAAAAACAAAACAAAAAAACCAAAACCCTGTTTCCTACCCTTTCCCCCTCCTCACCAACCCACCCTCTCCTGCTTCCTGGCCCTGGCATTCCCCTGCACTGCAACATAGAGCCTTTACAGGACCAAGGGCCTCTCCTCCCATTGATGACCGACTAGGCCATCCTCTACTATACATAGGCAGCTGGAGCCATGAGTCCCACCATGTGTACTCTTTGGTTGGAGTTTTAGTCCCTGGGAGCTCTGAGGGTACTAGGCAGTTCATATTGTTGTTTGTCCTAGGGAGCTGCAAACCCTTCAGCTCCTTGGTTTCTTTCTCTATCTCCTCCATTGGGGACCCTGTGCTCAGTCCAATGGATGGTTGTGAGTCTCTACTTTTGTATTAGTTGGGTACTGTCAAAGCCTCTCAGGAGACAGCTATATCAGGCTCTTGTTATCCAGCACTTGCCAGCATCCACAATAATGTCTGGATTTGATGATTGAATATGGGAAGGATTCCCAGGTGGAGCAGTCTCTGGATTGTCCTTCCTTCAGTCTCTGCTCCATAGTTTGTCTCTGCAACTCCTTCCATGGGTATTTTGATCCGCCTTTTAAGAAGGAATGAAGTATCCATACTTTGGTCTTCCTTCTTCTTGAGGTTTTTGTGGTTTGTGGATTGTATTTTGGGTATTCCAAACTAGGTTCTTATAATCTTTCTGTCCACTGTTCTACAATTTTTCCCAAGCCTTAGGTTTAGAGTTTGTGATGTTTGATGTCTCATTTAGGGCTGAGCACCCCATAGTCACCTTTCTCTCTGTCTTTTAACCAATTATAGATCTAATAGTCTATATGTACTGAAAAATACAAGAGAAACTTTATGGATGAGATGTGAGATCTTCACCCATCTTAGGTCATAAGGATGAGTATTTAGAAGGCAGTGGATACTTTGTTCCTTTAGTAATATAGTAGTACTCAGTATTCCTTTTGACTTGTATTAGTTACTTTTCTGTTCCTGTGATAAAATACCATGACCAAGGCAACTTATAAAAGGAAGGGTTTATTTAGAGCTTATAGCTCCCAGAGTGATGAGAGTCCATTTTTATCATGAAAGGAAAAGGGTAGCAGCAGGCATGCTGTGTGGAACAACAAGCTGAGGGCTCACAATTTTTTTTTTGCCTTTTAAAATTGAAAACCATTTTCATACAATATATTCTGATCATGTTTTCCCCAGTTTTCAACTATCCCCAGATCTTACTCTTCCCCTACCCACCCAAATCCATGTGCTTTATTTCTCTTTCTCTTTATAAACCAAGTAACAAACAAAAAGAGAAACTGCAAAACTAAACAAACAAGAAAAAACCTGCAAAACCACATAATTGGAAACCAAAGTATATCTAGGAAAAGACTAATAGACAACAATAATAATGATAGCAAGTGGCTTTTTGAAACATCAGAGCCTGCCTCTGGTTTTGAAACATCAGAGCCTTCCTCCAGCAAGGCCACATCTTCTAAGCATCTCCAAAGAGCATCACCAATGGGCGACCAAGTATTCAAATGCCTAAGGGTGTGGGTGACTTCTTATTCAAATCACCAGATGGCCTATAACCTCTCCAGCCATGGGTTCTTGGCTAGGTTTACAGTACTAGGTGTGAGTTCCCACCCCTTGAGGTAGACTTTAGATCCAATTAGACACTTGTTTGTTGCCTCAAGATACAAGTATCACTTTTGCACCATTGGAGATATCTTGCTGATCCCATTGTGATTCTCAGACTTCATAGCTATGTAAGAATCTTGGTAATTTTTTTCCTTGGTAGTTTGCATAGCAGCTTTCAACAATATTTGAGGTAGCCCTCAGTCAACTTCCAGGTCAGTACCAGCTTGATTTCTTCTATTCCTATGGTCTAAAGTGTGGTTTCTGCATCCGTGGGGTCCTTATTTTCATGTTCATGTTCTGACAAGAGACCAATTGCAGTTGATGAACGTCTAGGCTGTTTCCATTTCCTGGCTATTGTGAATAATGCTACAATAACCATAGATTTGTAAGTATCTCGTAGGCTATAGGAGTTTTTGGAAGTATGCCGAGGAGTTGTGCAGCTGAACAATGATAAATCTGTTTCTTATTTTTTGAGGAACTACCACACCAATTTCCATAGAAACTTCACCAGTTTGTAGTTTAAAAAATGTAAAACCCTTTAGAGCAGTTTATGGCAGCATGAAATTGTTGTAATTATTAGTAATGGAATGGAATTTAAGCTATTGAGAGGCTACAGTATTAAGAAGATCATCTATCTGTGCATTGAAAATGCTGAGAGATGAGGGAGAAGGGGGAGTTGGATAAAATAACTTAGCAGTAGTGAATGTACCAATAAATGAGAAGAAATTACCTAGGAACCATAGAAACAAGGGAAATAGTGACCATGGCAACAATAAAGGACATAGGAACCATGGCAACAATAAAGGTTATAGAGACCATGGCAGCAGTAAGAAATATAGAGATCATGATGATAATAAAGAATATAGTCTGATGACAAGAAATTTAAAGTGGTAGCTTTTAGTGAAGAAAGGGGGAGAATAATACAAAAATAGAACTGAAAAATGAAGGCACATACTTTATCTCCAAAGTAGGAAGGTAATGAAAGCAAAATCAGTTGGCACTTGAGAAGCTTCCCATGTGAGCAGTATCTTAGAAGAAACCTATATTTTTATTGTACAAATAACATGGAGGGAACTTTTAGAGAAGAGATCTCTCAAAGAGAAGACCTTATGATAATGTACCAAACTTAAATGTGTATAATGAAAGGTTTAGAGGAGCTGGGAGAAGTGAGAAAAGGATATAATGAGGAAATATACAGAGCCTTTAAGGTATTGGTATACTGGAAATGAAGGAATTCAACAATTTGGGATTCTTTTGGTTACTGTTACAAAAACAAGGATAAGGAGACTTAGCAGGGCCGTGCTTGTGGATGGGAAACTGTGAGTTTCTTTTTCTTATTTTCATTGAAAACAGATTGTTGGCATACAGTTTATTCTCATCACCATTTTCCCTCCCCCCTAGTTCTCCCAGTTCCTCCCTACCTCTCCTCACATCTTTTTGACTCTCCTTAGAAAAGAGGCATCTACTGTCTGTGAGATATGTTCTTCTAGCTGTGATGCCTCAGTGTCTGGCCCCAGTGGGAGAGGTGATGCCTAGTCTCACAGCGGCTTGATATCCAGGAGGCCCCCACCTACTCAGAGGAGAGCTACTATAGACATGACAGGGACTTCCAGAAGGTGTGATAGGAGAAGGCTCTGAACCACAAATTAACAATGCAGAATGCTTTTGTGATATAAAATGTGATAAATGCTAATGAAAGACACCTCTATGATAAGAAGCAGATGCATAAATGTTCAGGATGCTTTTCATGATTAAGAAACAAAAGCAATTACTTTGGGTGGAAGAAATGGGTACTATAGGAGCCCAAAGCTCTTTATGAGCTATTTGTTCTAGCAAACAAAAAACATGGTTAAAAGACACATGGGGATGTGTGCAGGATTACTGAAAGAACAAAATAAATGTAAAATACTGAGCTATGTTTAAAAAAGAAAAAGAAAACAGACATATAAGAAATAATAAAAAATACAATACAATAAGATAAAACAAAAATAGACAAATTGAGACAGGACAAAAGAAACAGAATAAAAAGAGCCAAAGAACGAACACAAGAAAAACAGAAGTGAGTTTCTGAGGATAAAATGAACCTGTTTCCTTATTTCAATGAATTATAGCTTTCTTCGACAATATTAGTTTAAAAAAATGAATGTATTTCTTTGTAATAGGCAGGGATATAGACAACCTGTATTGAGCATTACTTTCTTTACAGATGTATGTGATTTAACATACTATGTTTGTTCCTTTTAGAATGGACAACAGTTTGTGGCAGAAAAAGCTTTGGAATATCTATATCAGCTTTCAAAAGACCCAAAAGAAGTACTTGAAGCTTTAAAGTAAGAAATTCTTGATTTGTGGACATGTTTATATTTCTCTGCTTTTCTTACTCTTGATTTACAAACTGCCAAGACAGTGCTGATGATATCAAAGCCTTTAAAGTAAGAACCAGTAACATAGATGCTCAAGTCACCTTCCCTTCCAGCTTCTTCAGTCCTTCCCCTAATTCAACCATAGGGGTCCCCAACTTCAGTCCAGTTGTTGGGTGTAAGTATCTGCATCTGTCTCAGTCAGCTGCTGGTAAAGCCTCTCAGAGGACAGCCATGCTAGGCTCCTATCTGTAAGCACAACATAGCATCAGTAATAGTGTCAGGGTTTGGTGCCTGCTCATGAGATGGATGCAAGATGGACTGGTCAGGACTAACCCAGACCCTGGGAGCTCTCAGACACTGAGCCACCAACCAGGCAGCATACACAGGCTGGTCTGTGGACCCTGGCACATATATAGCAGAGAATTGCCTGGTCTGGCCTCAGCGGGAGAAGATGTACTTAATCCTCCAGAGACTTGAGACCCTCAGGGAAGGGGAAGGCCTGTGGGGGGGACCACCCTCTCAGAGGCAAGAGGGAGGAAGAATGGGGTGAGGAACTGTGGGAGGGGGGACTGAAGCAGTTGGGGGGAACGGCTGGAATGTAAATAAATAAAACAATTTAGAAACAAAAGCAAAGGTTAGTGTTGAGCCTTGTCTCCCCCTCCTTTCTTTCTAGAAAGGAAAATCGTTTGTTAGAAGGGAATCTTTCACATGTAATACTGAGAGTGAAATTGGAACATTGCTGTGATGAAACACCATGGCCAAAAATAACTTGAGGAAGAAAGGCCTTGTTTGGTTTATGCTTCCCAATCAGAGTTCATCACTAAAGGAAGTAAGCAGGATTTGAAGGCAGGGACTGGAGCAGAGAACAAGAATGTTCCTTACTAACATCTTCCCCATGGCTTACTCAGCCTGCTTTCTTATAGAACCCAGGACCACCAGCCCAGGGGTGGTACCACCAATAATAGGCTGGTCCCTCCCCCATCAATCACTAATTAAGAAAATGCCTTAAAGCCAGATCTTATGGAGGCATCTTCTCAGTTGTGGTTCCTCTTTTCAGATAACTCTAGTTTTTATGTCAAATTGGCAGGTACTCTAGCAGTAAGCTGCATTCTCACCCCTAAGAATCATATTCTCTATTGCTTTTTTACACAGATGTCTCGTTCGAATTATTCTTCCACAAGCTTTTCATATGCCAGAATCTGAAAATAAGTAAGTTATTGCAAAAGCAATGATGTATTTACCATTACAAAAATTAATGTAGCTTTAAATGGAAACCTTATATTTAAAGATATGTTTTGTAGTGGATGAGACTAATATAGATTTTGAATCATTCTTCCTTGATTCATATTATATATAATTATTTATAAGATATAACTTTCTTATCATTTCTTTCCTTCAGTTTTTCCATCTGTAAAATGGAAATACCAATGTATGCCTCATGGAGTTTCTGTAATCACTCTGTGAATTAATATGTATAAAATTAAAATGCAAAAAAATGGTAAAAAAATGCAACCCTTTGGGAAATCAAGAAGTAAGTGAATATACACAAAGTAAGAGTACCTAGCAGTACATAAGTACTCAAATTTTACATGTGACCTGATTATTTTATTGTATCTATTCCTCTTTAACAGTAAACTCAATAGAAACTCACAAAGAACAAATAATGTAGTGAACTGTTGTTGACTCCTCTGTTATCTTAGTTAGGACTATAGAAACACATTTCTTCTCGAAGTTGCCATGGTGTAAGATATCAAGAACTTGACTATTCATGGAAGGATTTTGTCACCAAGTTTTCATTCATAAAATTCACTACTTTCTGATGAATTGAGAGAAAACTCTGCTCAAGTTCTTGATTAGATCTAGTTTTGAGAAAAGGCATCTAACTCTGCATTCCATGCTTGGTCAGGAGCTCTGTAATAGACTGTGTATACTGCATGTTTTGTTTCCAGTGTTTACAATTGGTGGCACTATGTTATTGACTAAATTTTGGAGAAATATTGATCATTGAGATAACTTGGAATTCTAACTTTTTTGTTATAACACACTTTTTTCTTAATAGGCTTTATCAATCGAATAAAAGTGAACTCAATCTAAAGAATACTAGGCACTTAGAATTTTGCCATTCATTTTAGACAGCACGATAGTGGTGATAGTTACATTGTTCTAGAAAATATTCTCTATCTCCAGGAGATGCATCCTTGAAATAAGTATGGGTGTAATTATGTGGTATCTGGAAACTTCTTCAAAATAATACTGGAGAAGTAGTTGCAGATTTATAGTGATGGATGAGTTAATAATTGTTAAAGCTGGGTTACAGGCATATGGAAACTAAACATAATTTGTCTTTTAACATTGGGACATCTTTGAAATTATCAACAATAAAATTATTTTTTATTTTTTAAAGATTTATTTATGCCAGGCAGTCGTGGTACAAGCCTTTAATCCCAGCACTTGGGAGGCAGAGGCAGGTGGATTTCTGAGTTTGAGGCCAGCCTGGTTTACAGAGTTCCAGGACAGCCAGGACTACACAGAGAAACCCTGTCTGGAAAACAAACAACAACAACAAAAAAAAACCCTCCCACCACAGCAAGTCCTGGATACCCCAAAACACCCGATCTAAAATCATATCTCATGATGGTGTTAGAGGAATAGGCTTATTTATTCCATATATGTGAGTACACTCACTGTCTTCAGACATGCCAGAAGAGGACATTGGATCCCATTACAGATGTTTTTGAGCCACCATGTGGTTGCTGGGAATTGAACTCAAGACCTCTGGAAGAGCAGTCAGTGCTCTTAACCACTGAGGCATCTCTCCAGCCCCAATAAAATTATTTTTAAGGAGTAGGGAGTGAGGAATTTCAGAACTAAACTTTAATAGCTGCCTTATTGTAAAAGTCCCTTGAAGGCTGGGAGTATATTTGTATCTCTGGAATCTAGCTTAGCAACTGACGTAATTGCCACTCAGAATATTTAAGAGACTGAATATCTGTGTCTTACATTTTCCATTACTGGACTAAAACACCATGACCAACACAACTTATAGAAGTAAGTATCTATTTAGGACTGAAGATCCAGAGGGTTAGAGTCTATCATGGCAGAGTGGAGGTAAGAGACAGTGAGAGCAGCAGCTGAGAACTCATCTCAAACCCACAAAGGGGGAGCAGAGTACACTCATAATGGTGTGAGTGGTTTGAAACCTCAGGGTTCTCCCCCATTGTCATACTTCCTTCTGAAAGAGCACACCACCTAATTCTTCCAGACAGCCACCAGCTGGGACCAAGTATTCAAATGCCCAAGACTTATGGGAGACATTTCATTCCAATTACTACAATTACTGTTTTACAAGCTCTTCAGCATGGGACTTAACAATTCTTCATTTAGCACACAGTCAAACCCCATATGTTAATTCTAATTTGGAAGCAAGTAAAGGAGGAGGTATTGTATGAATTAACAATAAATTGTTATACATTAAGCTATATATTATTACTTTGAAATATGTATAGTAATTCAGAACATCTAGGATTGTTCCTGTAGAGATCAGCATTTGATAAAATTTAACAAACTAGTAAAGAAATTTTAAAGCACCTAATTCAATGAGGCTATCCTAGAGAATTGATTTTACTGTGTTGTTCCACTTACTTTTTACTGTTTGCCGTGGACAATGAAAACATACTTAATTTTTCTAAGCTATATTTCTCCTCTGTAAAACACAAAAATTGGACTCTAGAGCTTTCAATTCTTTTCTGTTTTAAGATTTCTATTGTTTTAGATTAACAGTGCATCCTGTTTGGTTTCTATTGCTGTGACGAAACACCATGGCTAAAAAGCAGCTTTGGGATGAGAGGTTTGATTCAGCTTATGCTTCCATATCATTGGTCATCATTGAAGGAAGTCAGGACAGGAACTTAAGCAGGGCAGGAACCTGGAGGAAGGAGCTGCTGAGGCAGAGGCCATGGAGGGGTGCTGCTTGCTTCTCATGATTTGCTCAGCTTGCTTTCTTATAGAACCTATCACCACCAGCCCAGGGATGGCACAACCTACAATGGTCTGGGCCTTCTCCCATTAATTACAATTAAGGAAAAGCCTTACAACCAGATCTTTCTCAATAGAGGTTCCTTCCTTTCAGGTAACTCTAGCTTGTGTCAAGTTGGCATAAAACTATCTAGCACACAGTATCTGTAAATTGTGTGCTTAGTTGTTTAAAACAGTTTGGGTTGTTCTGTATAGCCACTGAATTAAATTAGTGAAGTCAGCTTTAGCTTAGTTTAAATTCAGACTGGTAAAAGTTTTCTAAAAATTGATTATACTCAAACTTATAAGGCATTTAAGATTTGTCCCCAAGAGAAAGCACAGGATGTATTAAATAATACTACTTTCTGAAATGGGCTGGTTTGGGTGTAGATTTGTGTATACCTGTGTGTGTGTGATGAGATCTTGCTCTGTTGCTCAGGCTGGGCTTGAACTCATGATTCTTCTTCTGCAGTTCTGTAGAACTCATGAATCAGTGTAAGTCATCACTCCTGCTTAAAGCCACTCTTATCCTATTTCCTGTAAGTGTCCTTAGTTGAGTTTCCCAGAACATCCATATTTGTTCCTCTGTTTGAGATAAATGGTCTTCTATTCTGTTCGATGCTCATTTTAGGTTTTTCTTTTGTATTTGACATTTTTATTTTTTTTACTTTTATTGGCTTAAAACAGACTTTTGATATAACAACTTAATTGATTTTGTATTAGAATATATATAACAAAATGATGAGTTCCATTATGACATGATGAATATATATCACATATTTTGATCTTCTTCACCTCCTGTTACTCTCTCCTAAAACCCCACTCCCATAGGTTTTTATCTTTGGAAATAGTTTTTTGTTTAGTTTTGAAACAAGGTCTCAGTATGTAGCCTTGGCTAGCTAGCCTGGAACTCACTGTATAGTCAGGTTAGCCTTGAAAAGAGATCTAAATGCCTCTGCCTCTG
>JADRCC010156950.1:0-13129 GCA_019843855.1 Hylomyscus alleni
GTGTGTGTGTGTGTGTGTGTGTGTGTGTGTGTATGTGTGTGTGTGGTATGCATGTGTGTATTGCATCTCCTCAGGAAGTCTGTGGCATAACAATGGCTATAATTCAAAAGACTAACCATCTTACAATTAGAGATATGATGCAAAGGAATAGGAACTGTAGTGAACCGTCATATACCATCATATATGTTTTTTTTTTCAATTTTGAAAACAGTTTTCTGTTTTCCTAGGTTAATATATATCTGCTGTATATTTTGTTGCAGTTCTTCTCCCAGGCATTTATCCAATAGCAATGGAGTATTTATTTACCACAAACCTTGCACAGGAAATGCCCACTTCAACCTTATTTGTAATCGTCCTGTGATGGGTAATCTTCATTGTTAACTTGTCTGCATTTGTAATCACCTACATTCTGACTGTACCTATCAGAGTTTTTCCAAAGGAAACTGAAGAAGAAAGACCAATTTCAAATATGTGTCATGATCTCATAGACTTTTATTGTGGATTAAATAAGAAAGAGGAACGGGCACTAAGTTGGCACTGGCATTCATCTCTTTCTCCTTCCTGAAGGTGATCAGCTACCTCATACTCCTTTTACTATACATACCTCCCATGTCAGACTGGGAGTCAAAATACCCCTTCCTTGCTCAAGTGGCTTTTCTTAGGAATTTTTTCACAACACAGCAGAAAGAAATTAGGACAAGCCTTAATCTTGGAGCAACTCCAAAATCTACTAAACAGTAACAGAAAAGATACAAAACAAAAACAAAACAAAACAACCCCCCCAAAACAGAAACAGGTGTGAAAACCATACCAGGGACTACTATACAGCATTAAAAAGCACTTAACTGTTGATATATGGAAGATGCAGAGTGAAATGCATGATTCATTATGCTGACTGAAAGGAAAATCCAAAGTATATGGTAATTCATCCACATGAAACTAGGACATGTAAGTTAATCTGGAATCCTAGAAAATTTATTAGGAGTTGCCTGGCAGCCAGAGAAGGATAGTAAAGAAGGAACTATTGCTATAGGCATAAGGAAACTCAGAGTAAAGGGTAACCCATAATTTGAACATGGTCATTGTGATGGTTTTTTGGATCCATACACATATCAGACTATCAAATTGTAGACTCTCAGTGCCAATATATGAACTATACTTCCAGAAGAATATTATAACAAGCAAAGGGGAAGCTCTAAATTTAATTTTCCTCAGATGGTAACAAAATATCTTCCATATGTGTGTGTGTATAAAAGCACACACATTGTTAATAAAGGTCTAGGACATCAATGGACAGTGTTTACAAAAGAGCAAAGGATAAACGTGCTATTTCTAAATAGCTGTATGGTTTTTAAGAAGATTTTACACTTACTTTAGTGCTGGTGAGAAAATTAATCCATAGATGTAGACATGAGCCTGAAGTTTTTCAAACATAATTATATTCCTAGTATTTCACTATAATCTAACTTGATATTTATTTTTACAATATTTGATAGCATTTTCATTGTATTTATTTGTATACATGTGTATATGTGTATGTGTGTACAAGCTTTGGTGGGGAGGTCATAGAACAAGTTGTATCAACCATGTGGGTCCTAGGCATTGAACTAAGGATGCCATGGCTGAGAGGAGTTATCTTAACGTGTTGAGCTCAATGGCTCAGAACTTTTATTTAGCTTTAAGCACTTGCCCTGCAGAAAGTATTTTGGATCCTATTATATTAAAAATGTTTAGTATTAATACACCTAGTCACATGGGCTTCGGTCTTCATGGAGCTTATGTTCCAATTGGGGAAATAGACATTCATTGAATAAGAAAACAAATGAACAGATAAAGATTTTCATAAAAGCTATAAAGTGGGCAAGCAGGATGCTATGATAATGAAAGAAAGTTCTCCTTTGATGTGGCTTAATTATACATTAGCCCGGCAGTTCATTACTTCAAATGATCTCTAGTTATTAAATTTACATAGAAGAATTATACTACTCTATTTAGTTCGTTAGCCCCATGCTCCTGGCCATATAAAATAGAAGTTGTAGATAAATACTCAAGATACACCATTATCCTATCTTCATCCTTTAGGTTCTGGTTTGGTGGATGTTTTCAGGGAAGACTTTATCATCACCTGTTCCTGCCTTCTACTCTCACCCAGCAATCTCCCTCCCTCCCCGTCCCTACATCCCTGGTTCTTTTCCTCTCATCCTTAATGTATGCTATGGCACTGTCCTTCATTTCCTTTCCAGAAACTCATTAAAATTTGTAATGATTGTAGAAGGGATTAAAAGAATTGATGTTTGCATTTACGCCAATTTTAACCTCTGAGTTTTTTTTTTTTTTTTAAATCATTATCCCTATTAAACTTTTGCAAAGAGTCAATGGAAGATAAAATGTATTGATTGGATCACTGAATGAAGGGCTACTTGTTTAAGGAAGAGCAGGATCATTAAACTCAGCTGAGCCTCCAGTGGCTGTGCTTTTAAATCTGTGACTGATTCAGGTTTTGGGTTAAGCAGACTATTTCCAAGAATGTGGACTGAGATTCAGGCGATAGTCCTATTGCTTTAACTTTCTCTCCTTCTATTCCAGCTCCTAACTTGAACCCAGAATGTTGGACGTGCTAGGCAAACACTGTGGCACTAATCCACCTCTCTAGCCTCTCTTCTGCTTGAGATACAGATGATTCTTCACAAGGTAACAAATGCAAGTTTACATTATAAATTAAGGAGAAGCATTGTTTTGTCAAGTCACAAACATACCAGCCACATGGTATTGTTACTAGTGTTGACAGGGTCACTGGCCAAATTCCCCAGATTCAAATCCTGGCTCTTCTCCTTTCAAGTGACCTCATTTTTCTCATTTGTAAAATTGTGACCTGATATTTATCCATGTCCTAGACATGGAGACATAGAGAAACTCGTCAAGGAAAGGTGCTCCGAATAGGAAGTGGCATGTAATGAGTGCTTGATAAGTGCACACTACTAATCTTAACAGTACATAATATTAGCAATAGCTTTTCTCTAATTTATAATGGGAAAATGCATTGGTCAAATAAACATGACTGCTTGTAAAGGCTCTAATTTTAATATAATCATAACTACTTTTTAATTCATTTTATTACTAATCTGTAGTATATTATTAACACCTTATTGAGTTGATACATTAAGCAACAGAGTGATTCATGACATAAACATCATTATTTTAAGAGAATTATAGAATTTATAAAATAAAGAAGCGGTAGTATAAACTACAGTAATTCGAAATCCACTTTGTGGCATTTTATCTTCAAAAATAGCATTTCTGAATTTTGTAAGCTTCTCTCTATCCTCCCAACAGAGTTTCCTTTAACATGAAGCTATTCATCTGGCCTCAAAAAGGCCCCTTTCTCCTTTCCCCAGGAATGTGCAGTGGAGGCAGAGGCGGGGGAGTTTTGCTGGTGGAAATGTGAGAACAGCAGCTCTTTGAATGTTGGGTATGACGTAGCATGGGAACTGGGAGCAGCTGCTGGTGGAGTGTTTCACACACAGCAGGGCAGTGGGAATGGGAAAAGCAATGAGGAAAACAAGCAGGGCAAACAAATGGAGAAGAAAGGGCAGTGGGGGGTCAAACTCCAGGGCACAAAAGGTCAGACTGAAGAGAGAAAGACACAAAGAATAAAGCACTGAGAAATTGCAGTCAAGGGCAAACACCAGCTTTGGAACAAGGGACAGATAACACTATGGAAAGGGCAAACACCAGCTATGGAACAAGGGACAGATAACACTATGGAAAATCCATATACTCAGAAGTACACACACACACACACACACACACACACACACACACAAACTTTTAAGAAGGAATCTAAGGTATCAGAAAACTAAACCATGAATGCATAAGGAAGTAAATTCCAGTGTAAACATATTTAATAGGGACATATTTTACCTGAAGTAATGGCAGAACCCTTATTACTATAATCACTAGTTTTAGAATTAGCAAAAATTAATTCTTGATTAAAATAGATTAGGCATTAAAGAGTGTGCATAAAGATCTCAGTCATTAAGTATCTTAACACTTCATAATTATTCTGGTTCACGTTATAAAGTTCCAGAAAAAATAATATGTCTTTAATTCTCTTTAGTTCCATAAAGATTTTTATGATTGCCGATGTCTTTTTTCGCCTATTTTGTACTTGATATAATTTAATCACACTTCCTATGACATCACTCGGTTTTGTCCCCAAGGCCTTTTTTAAAAAATATAGAAAATGATATTAAAAATTAGGTCTTCTTTTGCCACATGTAGGGCAGATTTGGGAACATATGTGTCAGGCTCCTTTCAAGGTTATCTGAGCAATTTCAACAGCATTCCTCTCGAATAAAGTACAGTACTTGTAAAAGCATTAGAAAACAAATGTTCTGAAGCTTGACTATGCACCTTGACCTCAGCATGCCACTTTGCTGAACATTCAAATTTCAACCCTTCTTTAGCTCTTTAAAGGCCTTGTTCTGTTCAGTTCCTCCAGTTGATTCTTTTTTCTTTAACAGAGTTGAGGTCAAGCATAAAGGATTGTTCTCTCCTTACTGAAAAGATGTTTCCCTAGAACTTAATTGTCCTTTTTTCATGGGTCATTCTACTCCTAATAACAACAAATCCTTCCTGACCTAACCTTTTCAAAAACAAACAGCTTCTTCCTTCTTCTTTGTTCTTTTCATTTCCTTTACTTTCAATGTTTTGAAAACTGTCAGTAGGAGCACCAGGCTTGCCCCTGCAATTGACATCTTTTTAGAGGAGCAAACCATCATTTAGAATGTACTAGGGTTATTTTTCTTACATACTGTTGCAATGGTTGAGGTGGAAGAATAGCTTCTAATTCTTTTAACCATGTAAATAAATATTTCACTCACATTCCCAAAGACAGCAGGACTATCTTGTGACAGAAGTATTATCAAGCATCTTTAAATTGAGAAAAAAAATTGGCCAGCTGGTTAAAATTCATGTTTGTAATACAATTGCTTTCTTTATAAAAACAGTGGTATATGAGGAAGACAATTTTATATTCCACATACAGGCACCATTTGATGTGTCGTACATTTGTGCTATACATTTTTGTGCTTTTCTGTAAAATCCTATGATCCATAGAATGAGAGGTGTTTTTCTATTTGTGGTTATAGAATAACAGTGTCACCCAAAGCCTTTTAGAGTCATGCAGAATCGCAAGGTTCTTGGAAGGCCAGCTGAATCTTTGTGGGATGTGGGGGATGTTCTCATCATTTCTACAGGTAATTTTGAGCTCCGATCATGAAACAATTAGAGAATGCTTTTACAGGAAAGCCTTGACTCCTCCCTTAGGACTACAAATCAGGAATGAAGCCCTGGCACCAGTGCTTTCATTCTGCAACTTTTTTTTTCTGTTGCTTCAAAACAGGAAGATAGGTTTTATTATTTACTTTTCTGTTGTTGTGAGAAAACACCATGAGTCAGGCAACTTATGAAAGAAAGAGTTTGTGTTTATGGTACCAATGGGAGAGTCTGTAATGGGGGGTAGGTCATTGCAGCTAGTGTCTGGAACAAGAAGATTCACATCTTCAAAAGCTAACACAAGACAGAATCAGTGAACTGTAAGTGTAGCAAGGCTATAAATTCCCAAAGCCAGTGACATAGTTCTTCTGGCAAGGGTGAACCTCTCTGTAACCTCTCTCCACAGCACTACCAACTGGAAACCAAGTGTTGAAATGCCTGAGCCTATGGGGGACATTTCTCATTTAAATGATGACATAGGTTATTATGATTAAGTGTTCCAATTGAGTCACCTTGGATTCCCGGACTAAAGAACCTCACAAGACAGATCCTTCTTCCCTATGAATTTGAGGCTGCATTCTGAAGCAGATGTAATTATCTCTTGCAAGCAACCTATTTCCCTCAAGAACTTTTTCAAATAACTTTGCAATAAGGGCTTTTCAGATCATATTCTAGGAACAGAGAAGAGGTAATGATGAATGGGACCATACCTTAAACAGACTGGCTTAAGTGTGCATAGATTTTGTTCTCTACTTAAACTTAAAACTCCTGACAGAACCCAGAAGGTAGCCTGGGATCACCATTTGCCTTATGTTTGTTCCTCTTCCCAATAGACTCACAATGAAGACTATCTTCTGTCTTTCACCATTTCTTATGTCTTTGATTGTTATGGCACTGGTGATTCAACCTGGCTTATTGAGAATGCTGGAGTGCAAACTATTCCTTTAATATATCTATTTACACAAAGTTGTGAAAAGTAGTTTATAGACCAGTGCTGTCCAATGCAAAGAGAGATAATGCTACATATGTAATATTAAATGTTCTAATAACCACATTTAAAAAGTCAAATGTAACAACACTCTATGTTGTAGCATATGAAGTGACAGGCAGACTCCATTCATCTTCAAGAAAAATACTCAACTTTGAATAATAATAAAGAGTAAATGAGGGAAATAATTCATGATGATACAATTTAATTAACTAAACATGTAAAATATTCTCAGTTCAACATGTAATCAGTAAAAACATTTTACATTTT
This sequence comes from Hylomyscus alleni, assembly GCA_019843855.1. Lineage (NCBI taxonomy): Eukaryota > Metazoa > Chordata > Mammalia > Rodentia > Muridae > Hylomyscus > Hylomyscus alleni. The sequence continues at coordinate 6,536 of JADRCC010156950.1, forward strand.
TTTTCCAAATCCTTGAAAACAATGTATGGTACACTGTATCATGTCTCTATTTTAGACTTGATAAAGTCAAGGTCCCAACAAGTTCATGTGTATCACATTAGAAACATATTTTAGACAAGGGAATTTGAAATAGAGCAAATATATACAGTGTCTTAGTCAGGGTTTCTATTCCTGCACAAACAGTGACCAAGAAGCAAGTTGGGGAGGAAAGGGTTTATTCAGCTTACACTTCCACATGGCTGTTTATCACCAGAGGAAGTCAGGACTGGAACTCAAGCAGGTCAGGAAGCAGGAGCTGATGCAGAGGACATGGAGTGATGTTTCTTACTGGCTTGCTTCTCCTGGCTTGCTCAGTCTGCTCTCTTATAGAACCCAAGACTTCCAGCCCAGGGATGGCACCACCCACAAGGGGCCCTACCCCCTTGATCACTAATTGAGAAAATGCCCCACAGCTGGATCTCATGGAGTCACTTCCCCAACTGAAGCTCCCTTCTGTGATAAGTCCAGCCTGTGTCAAGTTGACACACAAAACCAGCCAGTACATACAGCATCAAGCATGTTACTTGCAGTTTATTAAAAGTTTCCCTGTATTCTTCAAGTTTCGCTTTACCCTCACCCTCTAGCTGAAAGGGAAGTTGAGCACTTGGTCTTCATGGTTCCATGGCACAGAAACTTCTTTGGAACTGAAGTTTTTGCATGCTGTTATGCTTCATTTCTCCAGTTAGACTTTAAATACTCAAGGGGTCTAATATTTTAAAGGCATGCACTTTTCGCACTTTAAATTTGACTACCTGCATGTGCTAAATAAATGTAAGACAATGGTTCTCAAAGTGTGGTCCCTGAAACAACAACATCCCTTGGGAATTTGATAGAAATACAGAATCTCAAATTCCACTAAAGTCCTAGTCAATCCAAAACTTTGAATCAGGTAACCAAGAAAATTGTTTCAATCAGTCTTCGAAGTGATTATGATGCTCATTAAATTTGGAGAGCCATAAATAGAAAAATATATTTCCATAGAGAATGTCCTCAGATTGAGTTCAATGTTCTAATCTCAAAGAATTTTGGATGTTGCTGAAGAAATAAATCAAAGGAGGATATTCTCGGTAGATACCAATAGAATCATCTCTTAGTTGTTCTGAAGGGAAGGAGGGAGAATGTCCTCTGCTTATTTCCACAGCAGTAGGGCCTATGTTATAAGCAAGAACGGATGATGCAGCTCACTTAGGCTTCCTGCTTAGAAGGGACTTCACAATGCAAAGGAATTACTATAGAATCGTTATAGAAAAGAAAGGTGTGAGAAAAAAATTTAAGAATCTGCCAATGTATTTGCAGGATTAGATACCATATTCAATGATGATAAGGAAGAACACAGATAAACGACCTGTTTAGAAAATCTATTTCACCAAAATTAACCATATAAATTTGTTGGCTTTATTATTTTAAAATTGTTTGTGTATGTGTGTATATAACGTGTGCATACATACATGTTTGCTGTTCATGTGGGTGCATGAGTGACATAACACACATATAGAGTTCAGAAGACCATCTTGGGTATCAGACATTAACCTTGTTTTAGACAAGGTTCTCTCTCTCTCTCTCTCTCTCTCTCTCTCTCTCTCTCTCTCTCTCTCTCTCTCTCCACACACACACACACACACACACACACACACACACACACACACACACACAGCGTATGCCAGGCTAGCTGGCTTGCAACTATCTAGGAATGTTTTTATTTTCACTGTTTTTGTTTTCACTTCCCATCTTGTCCTAGGAGTGACAGAATTTCATATAATTGCTATCTGGTCTGAGTTTTATATATGATCTAGGTATCTAAACTCAGGTAATCACATCCAAACAGCAAGCAAACATCCATTGGACTATTTCCCCATCCTGGTTTTCATTTTTGAAATTTAAACGGCTTGTGTACTTTTATTTAAAAAAAAAAACAAAGATATGCAAGTAATCCTGCAGAGTTATGGCATGGCAAAATTGAGAGACAATGGACTATTCTGGGAGTAACAAAAGAACACATATCTATATGAAAATCTTAAAATGGTATATGTATAAAATTGTATAGGCATAAATAGGCAGTTGTCCATGGACCAAATAGGATTATTACAATGATTTTGAAGTATACAGTAAATGCTTACTCAGAGCTAATTCAGTGTAGGGAACAGAAAGAATGAAAGTAGGCATGGGTATGCAAGATGTAAGTGTTCAGAATTTTGGGACAGAAAGTGACTACAGTCATGTGCAGGAGGAGAATAACCATGTGTATATGATATCAGCAGAATGTGTGCATCATTAGTAGCATGGTTCTTTAACATATTTAAATAATTCTGTACTTGAAAATGCCTTCATAATATTCAATTTAAAGTGTTTTCATATTCTATCATGCCTTATGGTTAATAAAACACATACTATTTATATTAGAGTATATTTTTATCTTTCTATTATAATATATGGATTTTTTAATGAGTTCAGATAGATGGTAGACCATTCCTCTCCATGATGAATAAAGAAAATGGCCATTCTCCTCACTGTATGTACATTACTTCAAAATGGAGGATTCTCTTTTGAACTTTCTTGCCTGTTGGATTTGATATTCACTTGTACTTCACTAAATATTAGGGTTGGTTATAGTTTAAGAGTTGACTTATTAAAATAACTTGCAGTGGATTTTAATGTAGTTGCTACATTGTAAAGGCAATAAGAATAGATTACTTTAAAATCTTATATTTGAAAAAAGTGTCATTTTAAAGGCATACTGAACTGGACTTATTAATTCATTGGTTTGTTAAAGAAAGATTTCAAAGTTAATGTACCCACAAAACATTTAAAAAGAGGGTGCATTTGGAAAGACCTCAAGCACTCTACAGTTGCCTTCTCCAAAATAGATTTAAAGTATGGCTTGGTTAGTCCCAAGTTTAACGGGATTTTAATGAGAGGAAATATGACTGGACAGATCTGAAAACCTGATTATGCCTTCATGGCAGTTTACACTCGAGGAGATTGTATCTGTGCAATGATTCTGGGTCTCAATTTCCTAACTTGTGAGAATGAATAATCATAATACATGCTTATAATACATAATCTGAATGTTGCAAGGATTGTATCTAACTGAGAACACATAACAAAGCAGCACTTTCAGCACCTGTGAAAGCTCCAAGTAGTAACATCCATACCAATGCACACTGAGAGGGAAGAAATAGGATTTTATTCCAACAGAAAATCCAAACAAGCAAACCATGTACTTCTATTTTGCTATTTGTGTACTTCTACAAATGTAGTTCTAGTTATGCACTATACATTTATTTGAAAATAAAGTTAAATGTATACTCACCATTTCTAAGCACAGGTAAATTATAACTAGATCTCATTCTGCTATTGATTGTCACATCTATTTTACTTATATGTTTCAACTTTTCTAGCATTTTCACTGATCTTATTTTTTTTACTTTTTTATTAGATGTCTTCTTTATTTACATTGCAAATTTTATCCCCTCCAAACCCCCATCTCATTCCCCCCTCTCCCTGCTCACTAACCCACCCGCTCCCGCTTCCCTGTCCTGGCATTCTCCTCCACTAGGATATCAAGCTTTCACGAGACCAAGAGCCTCTCCTTTCATTGATGTCCAACAAGGCCATCCTCTGCTATATATGCATCTGGATTCGCTGATCTTATATACAGCTAAAATGAAAATCTAGCTTTCTTTTTTAAACAAAATGAATTTGTCATGCAACTAAACCCAGGATAGTCTGATAGCCAAGAAGTTAAAGTCTGATGGCATGGGACTCATTCCTTCTCTTGGATTATTTTTCCCAAATTTAGAACTATTTTATTTTCTCATGTTTATATCTGCCTTTCTACCACTTCAGCTGTGTTTTTCAACTTTTCTGTTTCAGAGGAAAAGAAATGTGAATTGAACCTAGTTTTTAATGTGCTATTTATCAACATATAGTCCCATTAGTGACTAAATTTTTTTCTTTGTCCACCTATGCTGTTGTCATGTTGGTGAGCACAAGCTTCTTATGTTAAGTGTAGAATATTCATATTACAAATGAGTCATTCATTCCATAACCAAATGAAATTTTTTTTGCTATAAATATTAGTTTTTTTATAATATGTTCTATAGTTTTATTTTATTATTAATATTTTTATCTTTTGAAATTTTAATATAATTATATGATTTCACACTTTCCTCCTCTTAACTCCTCCAAATCTACTTCATTTGGCTTTCTTTCAAAATTCATGTCCCCTTTTTTGTAATTGTTGTTTTACACACACACACACACACACACACACACACATGTGTATATATAGATATGTTCTTAAATATATAAACACAATCTTATCCCTTGATACAATGCTACTTGTATGTATATGATCTTAAGACCATGGACTTGGTATTGGATAACCAACTAAGGACACTCCCATTTCTCCTGTTGTCAGAAAGTGTTTTGGACATAAGTCTCAGGGAACCTGTTCTGGAACTGACCTGAAACTGCCTACCTCTCCCACCACCCATGACAAGATTTTATGTTACCAAAAGTTGCCATGCAAATTTCCAAAGAAGGAAAGAAATGACCTGTTCTACTTAGCTATGACACCTATGATCCACAGCAATGACTGGCATCACAGGATATCTCTAAAAATACAAGAGTATCATACATACCCTGCCAATAATCAACAGACACTGTATATTTTAGAAATGTCAGAAAGGCTACATCCACAAACTTTTATTAACATAGATATAGTTTTCTTTATTTACTGTATTTCCTTTTAAAATAATGACTCACATTTATAGCTGGCTAGGATTATATAGCAGTCTTTTTAGAATTATGGTGAACTTAAATGAAGTGCGTAATTGACTTGACTCAGTTATATGCAAACCAAAATCTTGAGCTTATCAGCTTTCTGCTAGAAATACCTTTTAAGCATATCTTGAAGGTTATGGTAAAAAAATAGAAACAGAAATTTGCTATATATAAGAGAAGCATGAGCCAAACACTGATTAAATTGTTTAATATTAGAAGGCTATGTCTATATGACCTCAGGGTAAAAGTTTTAGAGTTATGGAAGAACTAATGTAATTTCAACTAGCCACATCTATATTATGATATAAATAGAAGAAACATCATCATGGGTTCTGAACTAAATGTTATCACATGTATCTCTTCTTGATATCCAGTATAGGGTCAGAGAAATGAACTGGATGTAGCCTTAGACAAATTGAATTGCTTTATTTTAAAAATCAGAATTGTAGCTGAGATGTGTTAACATATGAACCCGACAATAACTACTACTTTCTTTTTGCCACACTCCACCATCTCCTTTCATATATTTCTATGTATTTACAACAAAGTCCTTGTTTGAAAATTAAACCATTAATATTTTCTCAAGCTTTACAAATCAATAAAACGAATAAATTTTATAACTAGAATGGATCACAGAAGATTATAGTGCTCTGGCTATAACCCAGGCCCTGCTGTGGTCATGCTGGGTAAGCATTCTACCCTTGAGATACAGCCCCAAGCACACAGAAGCATTGATATTTTGTTCATTTGTTTGTTTATTTGTTTATTTTTGAGACACTCTAAGTATGTAACTTGGGCTGTCTGGAAAGTCACTAAGTATACCTGACTGGTCTTGAATTCACAAAGCTCTGACTCTGTGCTCCTCTTCCAAAGTTCTAGGATTAAATGGGTGCGCCACTACATCTGGACTACATAGCACTGATTCTTAAGAGTTTTTCCTATTATTCATAGTCTTTGATCTCAGTCATTAATTTATATGTAGCTGTTATAAAGCTTGCACTACATTCTGAAAATCAAATATTGTAGTCAACCTCTTACAAGAAAATTAAAAATGTATTTCAAGAGTATGTGTATGGAACAAATGTGAACACCGGTTGCCTTTGGATACTCATTACTTTATTTATTTGTGTTTTAAGTGAAGAAATATTTTAAAGATGAAACTGATAAGATTTTAACAGTAGTGAACTACCATGGGGCCAACAGACATATAGAGGCATAGAATCATTTAACTGTATTGTCTTGCTTTAGTCAATGCTACCGGTAACAATCTGCCACACGAATATTTCAGGATTATCCATCATGGAAGAATTAAATTATATGAGCTCTCAAGAGGTCTGGAATTTGAAACTTGTTTTTATTAAAGATCAAGCAATTCTTTAACTGGACTTTCAATCACACTCTTAAGTGGACTACTGGTGACAGAGTAATCTGGTTTATCATTTTTTTCATTATTAAAACTTTGAGACCAAATACTTTCAAACGTAGTTTTCTTCCTAGTCTCAGGAGTTTGTAATCTATATCCTATGATATTGGAAATGGAAAAAAAAAGAGTCTCTAATTTTATGGTTAAACCAGTTTTATAGTTTAGGGGTATAAAGTTCCTCTGCAGGGGGAACATACACTAACGCGACAGCCATTTTTATGTACTTACTTTAAGCCAAATGCTATCCTAGAAGAACACTAGGGCACTGAGGTAGGAGTAGGTGGGAGGGTGGGGGGCACCCTCACGGAGACAGGAGGAGGGTGGGGGGCACCCTCACGGAGACAGGA
>JADRCC010156953.1:0-10387 GCA_019843855.1 Hylomyscus alleni
TGTGTGTGTGTGTGTGTGTGTGTGTGTGTGTGTGTGTGTGTGTGTATGTTTTTCCTTTGTAAGCCTGCCCTGATAAATGTTCAGGCTCATAACCTTAGCCACAAATTCTGATTCATGAGCTATGGCCCTGATTGAATAGTCTTAAGGTGTGTGATCAGTCTTAGGGTGTATGTTCAATAAACCATCTGTCTGATTGAGATCAGTGTTTGTGTGGTTTGTGGGAGACTTTTGATCCAAACCGTAAACACAAAGTTTTACTTATGCCTTGTTTTTATTTTCCTACAGGATCAGGCTGATGCCAGAATTTTATATAAAATTGAAACTTTGCTTCAATTTGTCTCCTCTCTGTACTGTACTGGCTCAACTCAATTATTCCTTTAGTAATCAAGTTGTCTTGACTTTCTGACTCTAGAACTAATACTGTGACAACTTGATAAGTAGTGATTGTCTTTTTGTTGTGAAAAAAGATGAATTTCTATTGTTTTGGAAGTCAGAAATTCTTAACAAGCAGAAGAAGATGCAAGAAGGAAAACACACAAGAGCCCCTTCTTTGTGTGTCTTCTCTATCCACTCAGGACACCTAAGTTCTGCTGCAGGAATCAGTCTTTCTCCAAAATCACCCCTCATCTTTGGAGTAGAACAATTACGCATATACCATTCACCATCACTTCCCAAAAATTCTTCTTCGAAAATTATTTTAGATTAATACATTCTCATATCACTTTAAAAACTACATTATCCCATTCATTTATCAACTTTTATACTATAAAATTCTATACTATACTATACTATACTATACTATACTATACTATACTATACTATTAAAATCAGAGACAGGGGAGGTGGTTTATCCCCTGCCAAATCCCCAGCATCCTTGTAAAAAGCCAGACATGGCCATATGGGCCTGTAACCCCAGAACTGGAAAGCAAAGTCAGGCAGATTGGTAGCCAGGCAGCCTACCTAAAATTGTGCTTCTGCTTCAATCAGAGATCCTGTCTCAAAGGAACAAGGGAGAGAGTGATAGAGGAACTTACTCTTTTCCCCTCTACATGTATACACCTGCATGTATTCATGTGAATATACCCAGCCCAATATAAAAAAAAACAACACACATTTTATAATTTAAAGATTTTCTTGTGCAAGGTGAACACAAATAAAGAAATGATAAATTCAACATTGAGTTAATTAATGCTTAACTCTGGCATTATGAGTCCTCATGGATATTCTTTTTACAAATTTAAAAATAGTGCCTATACTTAAGGCTTCATCCATAGCTATGGGAAAATCCTTGATTAATTTGGTTTTGGTTTTTGGGATATGGCACTGCTTTTCATGATCATCTGTAGGATATTTCACTAGATTAGATTATTACATTCATCTACCTCAACATCTAATATTCTAGTGGAAATATCACTGGAATTTTCATTCTACTGGTTGTTCATGTTAAATATTTATGGTGTCAACCTTCAGCCTCACTCTCGATTCTGTCTAGATTCTGTGTATTGTGTATCTATGTATCAAGTGTTATTTATGGCAATACTTTGGGTTTGAAGTTCTATGCTTTTTATCTGACTCTAAATCTATTCACATCCTCCCAGAATTTTTTTTTGTAGTTCTGTGGAATATAAGACTTTTGATATAGAGAAACAGAAACATCTGTGAAGATGTAGTTTTCAAAAGGCTGCAGGTACTTCATGAGAAGACAAATTTGTTTTAAAAAATACACTCAAGTATTTATAAAGTTGAAATTATTGATAAACTTGGAATGTAAGCACACTGCATAGCAGGTTCTTGAAAGACTGAATGAATTTTGCCAACTAATTGTGACAGCCTTTCAAGAGAAAAATGGAATACCAAGACATTAATGATATTAATTATCTGAATATGTATATTCAGAAGTTCAAATGAAATGTGTGCCTTTTCTCTCACATACTCATTTATTTTTCCTCATCCTTCTAGATTTATTTCACTTAAAAATTCATACACTCGTATTTATCTTTTTCCCTAGATATTTTTAGATTTACATCTGTCAGACTTACCAATAGAATTTTAAAAGAATGGACAAAAGGTTAATCTTGATAGCAAGATTTGTAACACTAAATGATTAAATAAAGTAATGCCTCATCTATAAAATAAAGTGCCCCGAGGTCATAAAAGGAATCCTAGAATTAATGATGTTCTCCTGGGACTGCTCCACTTGGGAATCCTTCCCATATTCAATCATCAAATCTAGACACTATTGTGGATGTCAGCAAGTGCTGGCTGACAGGAGCCTGACATAGCTGTCTCCTGAGAGGTTCTGACAGTATCTGACTAATACAGAAGTAGAGACTCACAGCCATCCATTGGACTGAGTACAGGGTCCCCAATGAAGGAGCTAGAGAAAGGACCTAAGGAGCTGAAGGGTTTGCAGCCTCTTAGGACGAACAACAATATGAACTAACTAGTGCCCTCAGAGATCCCAGGGACTAAAACTCCAACCAAAGAGTACACATGGGGGACTCATGGCTCCAGCAGCATGTGTATAGCAGAGGATGGCCAAGCCGGTCATCAATGGGAGGAGAGGATCTTGGCCCTGTGAAGGTTCTATGCCCCAGTATAGGGGAATGGCAGGGCCAGTAAACAGGAGGGGGTGGGATAGTGAGCAGGGGGAGGAGGGAGGGAACAGGGGATTGTTCTAGTTTTATTTTATTTTATTTTTCTTATTTTCTTTTTTTTTGGGGGGGGAGGGGAACCTGGGAAAGGAGACATTGTAAATAAGAAAACATCTTAAAAAAAAAGATGTTCTCCTGGTAGCAGCTAGTCTGTAACTCATGCTCTGGTGGAAGTAGTACCATGATTGACATTTATAATATCACCTCAACAAGGCATAAGGACCTACTTATGAGCAAGGGTGTTCATGGAATCTCAAGACATTCTCCCTGGGAAGAACTCAGTGGGAAGGAAGTGGCCACTGAGGTTATACAGATGTGTTCATGAGTGTTATGTGACTAGTGTTCTGTGCCGCCTCCTAGTTAGCATAGAAGAACCAACATGTCCTCACGATCATGAATAGTGAACCTTGGCAAGGATGAGACTGATGCGGAGTAGGGATCAGGACTTTCAAATTTTTTGATAAACGAAGAGCCCAAATTATGCAGAGAAAGAGGAAATTATTATGATTCAAAATGAGTTTCACTCTTTTCCTGCATATGGTTCCATGTTGACATTATTAGCCATTTTATAAAGAACAATGAGTGTGTTGCACATGAGTAAAATAATCTTGAAATCCTTGTTGCCAAACTGTTGAAATGCCAACAGAATCAGTAAATAAAAGGAATAAAAGTTTTGAGGATTCTGCTGTCCCCTGTAGCCAGTTGCTGTCAGCTTTGATCATCTCCAGTTGTATTTGATGGTGAACCCTTGAGCTGCATCTCCTTTGAGATGTTTGCAAACAAAGTTCCACAAGAAATCTATCAAATGCTGAGCCCTGAAGAGGAAGGACTTGATTATAAGGCTTCTTCTGTTCACAGAATTTTTCCAAGATTCATGTGGTGAGGGAGTGACTTCACATGCCATAATGTCACTCTCAGCAAGTCATTCACAGGGAGAAATATGAAGATAAGAATTTCATCCTGAAGCATAAAGGCCCTAGTATTTTGTCCATAGAGAATGCTGAACCAAACACAAATAGTTCCAAGTTTCATCTGCCTTGCTAAGATGGAAGTGGTTGGATGGCAAATATGTGTTCATTGGAAAGATGAAAAGCATGAACATTATGGAAGCGTAGAGTGCTTGGAGTACAGGAATGGTAAGCCTAAGAAGGTCACCAAGGATAGCCCTAATGCTTCTCACTTGTGGGCATCTTAAACACTAAGCCATCCCTTTTCGACTCAAAAGAGTTTAAAACCTCTTCCGTCTACAATATTCAACGTTTTTCTTGCTTTTTTCCCTCTGGGTTCCTTTTGTTTCATATTCCCCACAAAATCTAAGTGAATTCAGAATTAAGTTTATGACTATGAATAGAAACTAAATAAGAAAATGAAGATTCACTTTTGTGATTGTATGTTTGGCAGGTAAAAGGAATTGGTATAGATGTTGATAAAGTGTCTAAACTACATTTATTCTTCTTTTTTCCATTGAGATTTCCAAAAGCCATATTTGCAACTTGAATCCATCACAATAGATAATCAATAGGTAGATATGAATCACAAATATAAACTCTCCATTCAACAAATATTAACCTTAACTTTTAATGTCTATAGAATAAATTTTCTGATGGCCAGGGCCTTGTGGAAGGTCCTGCTGAGGGCATTCTTCACCTCATTATTTCTCAGGCTATAGATGATGGGGTTCAACAGAGGAGTCACAACAGTGTAGGACAATGATAACAACTTCTTGCTTTCAGGAGAATTCTTTGATTTAGGCCTAAAGTAAGTGAGGCTTGAAGACACATAGAAAAGAGAGACAACGAGGAGATGTGAGGAGCAGGTGGAGAAGGCCTTGTGCTTCCCTTTAGCTGATGGAACCTTGAGGATGGAAGCCGCAATGAGAGTGTAGGAGCATAGGATCAGCAGGCAGGGGATCATGACAACCAGAATGGTCCCGACAATGGCATAGACCTCAAACCTTGCTGTGTCTGCACAGACAAGCCTCAGCACAGGTGGACCATCACAGAAGAAGTGGTTCACCTTGTTGTTGGCACAGAATGGAAAACTGAAGAGCCATGTGGTCTGCACAGTGGCTACAGGGAAACCTGGAAACCAGGAGGCAGCAGCCAGTCTGGCACGTGTCCTTTGGTTCATGATGACTGGGTAATGCAAGGGACTGCAGATGGCCACATAGCGGTCATATGCCATGGTGGCGAGCAGAAAGCACTCGGCTACTCCAAAGAAGAAGAAGAAATACATCTGAGTGGCACAGCCCAGGAAGGAGATGCTTGTGTCCTTGGCAATCAGGGTCCCCAACATTTTTGGTACAATGACCAGATTGAAGCCAATCTCTAAGAAGGATAAGTTCCTGAGAAAGAAATACATGGGGCTTTGCAGCATGGGGTCAGCCAAGGTCACCAGAATGATGAGGCTGTTTCCCAGCAGAGTGACCAGGTAGATGGCGAGAAATGCCAAGAAGAGCAAAATCTGTATTTCAGTAGGTAGGGAAGAGAAGCTCATGAGGATAAACTCAGTTACTCTTGTCTGGTTTCCTGCAGCCATGGGTGTGGGTATAAATCTCTAGTGTATAGTTGAAGACAGATTCTTCAGCACACGAATCAGATTCTAGGTTGTTTTTTTGTTTTTGTTTTTGTTTTTTGTTTTTTTGTCTCCAGATTATTGTTTAGTTTCAGGAAAGAGTCAGTATCAGGATCTGTTGGAAGAAGAGGAAGTTCGAGTATTTAAGATGGGGCATGCCTGAATTGGCTTGTGAATTTCATTTTTCTTAGTTTGTACATTAACATGTATGAAGGCCAACCATAGGCAGATCCCTGAGTCTTTAGAAGGGGCACTGACAGATATATTATTGGTATTCTGCATGCTCCCAACTTTTTGAGAAACAGATTGTTCTATATGAATCCAAGTTTTAGGAAATATATCTAATATTTATAATTTCATAAAGACTACAGCACAGCAATAGAAATAGAATAGTAATAACAGATTGGCAACTAATGACTTTTCTAGTTTTCATGTGTCCTGAATTTGAGAAGTGAGGGGCTGGTGTCTATCAAAATAATATATATGTCTCCTCCCCCTGAAAATTCCATTTTCTATGTGATCTCACTGACCTCAGAGTAATGGTGGAAATGCAAGGGAAGAATGTTTTTTCTTTTTTCTTTTTTGGAAAGAATTTTTTTTTTAAAAAAATATGGCCTTACTACTCTATAGTCCGGGTTATCTGTGAACCCATGACACTCCTGTCTCTGCCTCTACCTCCTTAGTACTGAGAGTAAAGGTGTGCACCACCACTCCTGTCATGAAGTAGATTTTCAAACACACTTGTTGAATGGCAAATCCATTCTGATTTCTACTAAATTATATTTTACAGAATTTTTCTACTTTATCTGAGGACTTGTTCCTCATTGCTTCAGAGAACTAATGAAATTTCTGAAAAAAATTGCAATAAAGATAGTGGAAAAGATAATGAAGGGAACATATATCATTAAAATCAACCAGTTCAGGAGGTTCCTTAGACTGAACTGGATCCTATGTGTATTATTTGGTTCTAATTTTGTTGATTACCAACAAACTTTCAGCATCATTGTTACAATCTAGAATATTGATTTCTAAACAAAACATGATGAGATAAAGTTCGAAACTAGTTCTACTGAACTAGACATGTTTAGGGAATCACCATAAGAAACAAAACAATGTAATTGGTCATACCTTCATGTTCAGCGTGTGGGAGGTAAGCGATGACGTCAGTTTTCAGATAGCCTGTCTCAGAGAGTAAGGCTTAAGAAATAAGACACTTGACTGGGCAGTCATGGCATATGCCTTTAATCCTAGCATTTGGGAGGCAGAGGCAGGCATATTTCTGAGTTCAAGGCCAGCCTGGTCTACAGAGTGAGTTCCAGGACAGGCAGGGCTATACAGAGAAACTCTGTCTCGAAAAAACAAACCAAACCAAAATAAAAACAAAACAAAACAAAACAAAAAACCCACTCTTAGATTTTTATCCCATGCTGATGAATTCTGATTTTATTTTGTAGGTGAAGACACCCAGTGATCACTGGGTCAGTGGAATGACGTGTTCATATATGCCTTGTAGAAAGATCACTCCGACAAGCATGAGGCCAAGTGGAATAGTTAAGAGTGAAGGAGAGGGATGAGAGCCATGTGCCCAGAAACAAGGAGACCCAAATTATAGGCTCAGCTTTCCCAGGAGCATCCACTCTGAACCAATTAATCTGGAGAAAAACTTAATGAAAGCTCAATATTATTGATGAATAATGTGAATATCAAGGCTACTTTTAAAATTCCAAAGTTCTATGCAGGAACTGGGGATTTTTATCACAGAATGACTATGGTCAAACTGATCAAAAATTTAACTGATCAAAAATTTTCCTGAAGCATGTAATGACTTGAGTTTTCTAATAAAGTCTTAGAAAACAGTAAAGGAATCAATAGTGCAGCAGTTGCTTTCAATTAGAAACTTTCTTACTGTCACCGAACGGCAAAGCCAGCTCTGTCATACAAGTTACAGATTCAAAAGGTCACACAGTGACTCTTCTATATTGAACTGATCCACACTCTATTTTTCTTAAATTTTGAGTGGATTAGGAACATTTTGTTAAGTGACCTGACTAGAAAAATAAATGATGGAAAATACATAAAAATAAATAAGATTAAGAAAGACAGAAAGTTGCTCACCTTCAGCCATTTTTAAGAAAAGGTTACCATCCGGGTTGTGCTATTCCATTCCAGTTTTCAAAGCTATTACCAGAATTCTCTATCCTGCTTTGTGCAAATGAATGCTAAACTAAAGTTCAGAACGTAATATAAGAAATATTTAAGTTGTATCTTTAAAGTAAAAGTCATATTTTAACACAGGGAAAGAAGTAGCTTTGTAAAGGAGACCTGTATAATGAGGGGCACTTGGATGTTTGGAAATACCTCCGTTATATCAGTTTGTTATAACTGGTTATGTCTTCCACAACACTAACACATTTATTCATATAAATCAGAATTTTATAGCAAATTAAAAAAATCTGCCAGATCCAGAATGTCAGTGAGTTTCACATGCATTTCAAAAGTGGCACTGTATAATGGAACCCATTACTTTGAATGCTATTTAAAGGTTAATAACAAGGCAATATATTACAATTAGTGAGAGAGGTTTTGTTTAAGAAGATTGGGAATTTCTTTAAAATCTCTGCATATTTGTTGGTCAGAATCATAGAATCAGTGAGAATATTTAAGTAGTATAAACAGCAATAGGCATTCCATTTGTCTTCCTTCCTATCTATTTTACCAATGCTCCTTCTCTTTATACTTAAGTAGTATTAAGTGAGACACATTGGCCTTACTGGTGTAGGCTGAAGAAACTGCTAAGAGATGCATCTGCACTGAGCTTAACAGGAGCAGAGGAAGCTGGAGCAGATGACAGAAAACCATTGCTGTCCTCAGCTGTGTCTCTCTAGTCCTTGGAGTCAGATGAAGAGAAAGAACCTTTATTTTCCCAGGTGTTAGCAGATTTTCTTTTATTCCCTGTGGAACCTGCCCTTTCTGGAATCTATTATCCCTTGAGACCATGATGAAGTTCCAATATCAGCAGGATAAACCTCAAGAAGATGACCAAACACTAGCAAAGGGAAGCATCATCACCGTGTATAGGAACATAGTGAGAGTCTCAGCAGAATGACTTAAATTTAACCCCATCTCTGGGTCTCTCTGCTTGTGATGATCACCAGTTTTGTTAAACTCTCTGAGCTTCAGTTTCCACTTTCTAAAGTCTGGGTCTTTTTATTTTTTTTTATTAAATTGTTTTATTTATTTATATTCTAAATGTTGCCCCCTTTTCTGGTCCTCCTCCAAGAATTCTTCCCCCTTACCCTCTCCTTTGCCTTTGAGAGGATACTTCCCATCCACCCTCCTCCCCACTGACTCCTCACCTACCCTCATCCCCCTTATGCCTCTCAACAACCCCTCTCCTGCATCCCCATTCCTTAGAGGATCAATTCTCCACAGGACTATGTGCATCCTCTCCCACCGAGGCCAGGCAGTCTTCTGCTACATATGTGCCTTGGACCATGGAAGAGTCCATGTATGCCCATTGGTTGGTGTCTTAGTCTCTGGGAGCTCCCAGGGGCTGGATTAGTTGTTGTTAGTATTGCTATGGGGTTATAATCCTTCCATAGGGTTCCCTGACCTCAGTTCCATGGTTAGCTATAAGTATATGCATCTGTTTCAGTCAGCTGCTGATGTATCCTCTCAGAGGACAGCCATGCTAGGCTCTTGTCTGCAAAAACAATATGGCATCAGTAATTGTGTCAGGGTTTGGGTGCATACCCATGGGATGGATTCCAAGTTGAGACAGTCATTGGATAGCCTCTCCTTCAATCTCTGCTCCAATTTTTGTCCCTGCATTTATTTTAGAGAGGAACAATTCCAGATCAAAAATTTAAAGGTAGTTGGTGACTCCATCCCTCCACTGGAGACCCTCTCTATCTACTGGAGATGGTCTCTTCAGGTTCCATCTCTCCATGACTGGGCATTTTAACTAAGGTCATCCTCATTGATTCCTGTGAGCCTCTCACATCTGAGGTCTTTAGAACTTTCTAGAGGTTTTCTCCAACCCCTGGCAACTACTTATCTCCATTCATTCTCCTGGCCCACTGGGTTTCTCTCCTGTCTCCTCCAGACCTGATCAAGCCCCCTTTTCCCTCCTAGTCCCCTTTCCTACCTAGAACCCTCTCTTCCTCTATCTACCATGATTATTTTGTTCTGCCTTCTAAGTGGGATTGAAGCATCCTCACTTAGGTCTTTAATTTATTTTATTTTTTTAAAGAAATAACATAATCTTTATTTTTTCCCATGCATTTTACACAGTTAATTCACTATAAGTTCCCATTTTTATATTTATTTTTTCATTTTTTGGGTTTATCAAGATAGGATTTCTCTGTATAGCCCTGGCTCTCCTGGAACTCACTCTGAAGACCAGGCTGGCCTCGAACTCAGAAATCCACCTGCCTCTGCCTCCCAAGTGCTGGGATTAATGGTGTGTGCCACTACTGTCCAGCAACTTCCCATTTTTATTTTTTAAATTTTTGTATTAGATATTTTCTTTATTTACATGTCATATGATTTCTCTTTTCCCAGTTTCCCCTCCAAAAGAAAAAAACAGACACCCCCTCAAAAAAAACAAAAAACAACAAGAACAAACCCCTGTTGCCTCCCCCTTCCCCCTGCTTGCCACCCCACCCTCTCTCACTTATTGGCCCTGGTATTCCTTTACACTGGGGCACAGAACCTTCACAGGACCAAGGGCCTCTCCTCCCATTGATGATCAATTTTGCAATCCTCTACTGTACACATGCTGTGAGAACAATCAGTCCCACCATGTATAGTCCTTGGTTGGTGGTTGAGTCCCTGGGAGCTCTGAGGGTACTGGTTAGCTTGTATTGTTGTTCATCCTAAGGGGCTGTAAACCCTTCAGCTACTTTGGTCCTTTCTCTAACTCCTTCATTGCTCCTGTGCTCAGTCCAATGGATAGCTGTGAGGCTCTACATCTATATTAGTCAGGTACTGTCAGAGTCTCTCAGGAGACAGCTTTATCAGGCTGGCTTGTCCTTCCTTCAGTCTCTGCTCCATAGTTAGTCTCTGCAACTCCTTGCATGGGTATTTTGTTCCCCCCTTTCAAGAAGGAATGAAATGTCCACATTTTGGTCTTCCTTCTTCTTGAGTTTCTTGTGGTT
>JADRCC010157275.1:0-19080 GCA_019843855.1 Hylomyscus alleni
CTGGGTCCACCGGTAGAATTATGTCCAATTTCCGGAGGAACCACCAAACTGATTTCCATAGTGGTTGTACCAGCTTGCAATCCCACCAGCAATGAAGAAGTGTTCCTCTTTCTCTACAACCTCTCCAGCATCTGCTATCACCTGAGTTTTTTATTCTAGCCAATCTGACTGGTGTGAGGTGAAATCTCAGAGTTGTTTTGATTTGCATTTGTTTTTTGGAGAACATTTTATATATAGTGTAAATGAATATTATTAGACACTTATATCCTTATTGTATTCTGCTGCTTGCTTATTATTGAAATGTGTTGTAAATATTGTGCTTCAGATGAGTGTATTTTTCCTTGTAATTCTGTTATGTTTTGTTTACAAAAACTTGCTAATGTGGTCAAAAAAAAAGTCCTCTATCATTATCACGAGATATGGTTTTAAATCATAGTCTTGCTTTTCTGGTGTGTTGGGGTTCCAGGACTTGCTGTGATGACAGAACTGGGTTCTGATGATGCCAAGTAGCCTTAGCTTCTGTTACTTAGGTTTTGCACATGTCCCCCACCATCTAGTTACCTCTGATGTTAGTTGGTCTTGCTGTCTCTGACTGGAGCTTGTCCCTCCTGTGAGCCTGTGATTTTAGGTGTGTCAGGTCTCCCAGGGAGACCAGCTCCCTGCTGCACTGGATTTGGGTACAGAGGACTGTTGGACAGCCTTAGCTCCAGGGAGCAGATGGAAACTCGAAGGATCTTGTCCCCAGCTATTCTGCTCTTCCTGTGCTCTGTGTGCTCCTGGCGGGTCCCTCTTTGGACAGTTATTGGAGCAAAAATGGTGATCTAACCTCTGGGTTTAGGAGTTAGAGCACTCCTGGGAGACCACCTATCTCCTGGGTATGATCTGGGTGGGGATAACTGTGGCACAGCCTTAGCTTCTGGGTGCAGATGGAGATGGAGACCGGAAGGCTTCATATTACCTTTTATCTCTGATGATTCTATTGCAATATTTATTTATTATATATCTCTTCAAAATTATCTTTTTTGCTCTTAATTCATGTAGCTAATATATCTTAATTAATATAATATTTCATATACTTATTTATGTAAATATTTATTTTGAGTATGTATATGCAATTGTACAAGTGTGTATGTATGTGTGTTTGTGTGTGTGTGTGTGTGTGTATGAGCATGTCGTGCAGTGTTGTAGTTGCAAATGTCTTTACCAGAAGAACCATCTAAAAATAATCAATATATATTATATGCTTTTTTTTGTTTGTTTTCTTTTGAGTTTTACTTTTTTACTCAATTTTTCTTTTTTTGATTGAAGCATTTTTAAAATTTCTAAATAGATGCTACTAATGATTTTCTAAATATTCTCATTTTAGTAATATTTAGTTTTATAGCACTGTCAACATAATAGAAAAATATTTAGCATAATTTCCATCATTCTCAAGTTGCTTTCATAAAACATTTTGTTAATTCAACATTTGTCTTGGAAAAGCAGATTGCCTTCAGACAGGGTAGAGACGGATTATAAATTATTTCAAATTCTGTTTTATTTTCATGCTGAAAAAATAATTCACTTACATTCAAAGTAATTACTAACTGATTTTGATTCACTATTGCAGATTTACATTCTATGCTGTTCATCCTATAGACTCTTTGCTTATCACCTCTTTTGTTGTCATTGGTGACATATATGCATATTTTAGGTTTTCACTGTACATTGACATGTTTTATGCTGAGTTTTCACTAATAAAATGTTACAATTGAATTGACCTTTCATACTTTTGACTTCATATTTTATTACAGAGGTAAAGGGAATTTATACCTTACTTTCATAATATTAGACTATTTGAATTTACATGAATACTTTCATACAAAGTCTCAAATATGTATGTGAACAGCAAGTTTTCTTTTACTTCAGTTTGATGAAATTTTTTGCTTTCTTTTGAGACAGTTATATGGCAATGTTCCATATAACTACTTTAAAACATTGGGAAAATTATAGCTATATGTTATTTCATTCAAGATCTTGAGTGTATCATCCATTCCTTCTGGGCACATAGTTTCCTTAAATCACTAGTAGACACATAGGGAGTTCTTTTACATAAATGTGATATTGATATTTGCTTGCTGCCTACAAAAAGTTGTCAAACATCTATTTTCAAGAATTTGATTAAAATATGTCTAAGTAAAATCACTTTTGGTTAAAACTCCATAGTGATAATTGAAGTTTACGAATATGGATGTTGATAGCTCATGATTTTGGGAGATTTATGGACTTCAATTCATTTACTAATATTCTTCTATAATTCTCCTTATGGTACTCCCATCATAAATAGTTAATAATTTTGAATCACTTCATAGCACTCTTAAATCTTTGACTCATTTTTTCCCCTTATTTTTATTTTATATCCCTTCCTAGAATCACTAGGAAGTTTAATGCATGTTGAATGAGGAAGGAAACAGTATGAAAACATTGGTAAAATAGATCTGCCTCAGCAAATATCCTTAAAGTAGACTGTAAATCCACTTCATTTAATGTTCAGCATGATAAACTGGTGGCTGAGAGTCTGTGTGTCTTTACAGGAGTGCCATCGTTCTAAATAGTAAAAGATAATATAAGTACAGTTCGTATTTGAAGTTGTATGTAGCCTGAGGAGACCTCACCATTGAGATTAAGTCAGTAGAATTTTACTACGTAAATCCTAACATAGCCAAAACTGGGTCAATAACTAGATGTCTACTCCCCAAAATAAACTTCACTATAAACTAAAGGTTTTGTTTTTAAGTGGTCATGACTAAAGTAAGTTGTTTTTTACTAGTATTGTCAAGGGTTTTAATACAGTTTTTATTCAAATACCATAAATAGCTTCATGGTGTGTGTATGTGTGTGTTTATCTGTGTGTGTGTATGTGTTTGTACATGTGTCTCTTTCATTCCTGAGCAATTTATATAGATTTCCTTTAGTTAGCATAGGACATATTCAGATTATTTCTGAATTTAAATTCATCTTCAAGTCTTATCAAACATTAAGAACTACACTTCAAAGAAGCATAGATTCCACAACTCCCTGACCTAGTTTGTTAGAAAAAAACAATGTTTTAATAATGTACTATATTTCTTTTTATTATTTTGCATCTATTATTGACATGGTTGCATCATAGAGGTATAAGGCAACTAATTGAAATACAAATGATGGCATTTTAGTGAAATTATTTCTTAACTTTCAAATATGAAATACCATAGTTAAAATGTAACAAAAGCAAAACACCAATATAAAATGAATCAAACTACTTTATTAATGAATGAGATCACTCAAGCCCTCAAAGACAAATGCAGCTGTTCTTTTGATATATCTGAGTCTTTGTGTACATCTATGTGTTTGCAAGAGTGGATTTCTGTTCATATGTTTTACATAAAGACTTAGAAAATAAGAAAGAAGATATAATTAATGATTTTAAAAATTCATTTAGAAAGAGAAGACAACAGAAGTTAGTTGGTTGAAATAGAATAAAAAGGAAATATTGGGGCTGAATTGTTTAAACAGACAGTGAAATGACACCAATGAGGAAATGAAGTCCAGAAGAAGGCTTGAACAAAATGAGGCAACTTACAAGCCTATAACTTTTTTATTTCAAAGTAAATAAATAAATTATACACATCCACACACCTTCTGTTTGTCTGTCTCTCTGTTTCTGTCTGCATCTCTATGTGTGTCTTTCTCTCTCTACACACACACATACACATACACATGTAATAATAGAATATAAATTATGTGGTAATACAAAGAAGAAAACTAAGAGCCAGTATTTTAATTAGAGATGAGGATTTGTGGAATGGAAAGAGATAGGCTGGGTATGCACTAAGCACGCTACTAAGTGAAGATGACTTATAAAATCCCTCTAATATAAAAGCTTTTTAAAATACATTAAAAAAAAACAGGATTTGAGGCAGAGGTAACTTGATTGAGTGCAAATTACTGCAACCAAAGTAAGGTAACTTTAGGAAATTCTCAGTGTCAGGCCCCAGTTATCTTTCTATGAGTTATTGGTCAGAGAATTTCCAGAGATACACAAAACAATGCAGGCTCCTCATTGTGGTTTCCCACCAAACTAGATGGCAAGATTTCATTGCTGAAGACATTACATATTACTGTTGTAGAAATATGTAATGTCAGGGAAAGCAGTTTTGAATTGACCAGTAGCTTCCTCTGCTTGATAGAATCCATTTTACTGAGATGTGTTTTGAGGGCTCCTGGAAGAGAGAAGACAACAATGGTCTTATTTAAGGATAGACTCGCTTAGTTAGAGTTACACCAAAGTATTTTATATTATTTGTAACTATTGTGAAGAATGTTCTTTCCCTAATTTCTTTCTCTGCCTGTTTATCCTTTGTGTAGAGGAAGGCCTCTGATTTGCTTGAGTTAATTTTATATCCAGCTACTTTGCTGAAGTTGTTTATCAGGTTTAGGAGCTCTCTGGTGGAATATTTGGGGTCACTTAAGTATACTATCATATCATCAGCAAACAGTGATAATTTGACTTCTTCCTTTCCAATTCGTATCCCTTTGATCTCCTTTTGTTGTCTAATTGCTCTGGCTAGGACTTCAAGTACAATATTGAATAGGTAGGGAGAGAGTGGGCAGACTTGTCTAGTCCCTGATTTTAGTGGGATTGCTTCAAGTTTCTCTCCATTTAGTTTGATGTTGGCTACTGGTTTACTGTATATTGCTTTTACTATGTTTAAGTATGGGCCTTGACTCAACAGGTATAATATACATCTTCCAGGCAACATATGCGTACTGATACAATAGTGAAAGTCTCTTTAAGGGGAAATTAATGTTTATTTCTTTAGTTCTGCATTGCTTCCTAACTTGGAGTAGTTTATTTCAATTAGTAGTGTTTAATACATAGACTCAAAACAGTTCAAATTGCTGAGGTAAGTGACCATGAATGTTCACTCATATTTGGAGCATTTATATTAGGCCCTTCACCACCCAAAGCTAGAAGAATAATTAGAAAATATATGATTATATATTATATAAGCATGATCTGATTTATTTCCATAGAATTACACATGGGTCATTCATGATTTATAATGCTCAAGTAATTTGTCTCAGCTAAAAACATGTGAAAAAGAATCAATTAGTTTCCGTGACTCACGAAACAGATTCCTATGACTCCCTTAGTGTAATATAGAAAGTAGAAAGCAAATTGATAAGACATTAAAGGTGATCTCTCTTCTTAACATGAAGGCCTTCATCTTAAAATTTCTGAAACCTATTAAAAGAAATTAAATTCATGGATGATTTTAATTTTCATTTAGCAAATTTTAAGCAGTAAGACAGTCTTTAATTAGACCTATTTTTCACTTAAACCATGATTTATTCACTTCTAAGAAGTTGATTGTACTCTTCATAATAGTTACAAATAACATAAAATATCTTGGTGTAACTCTAACTAGGCAAGTAAAAGATCTGTTTGACAAGAACTTCAAATCTCTGAAGATGGAAATTAAAGAAGATCTCCAAAGATGGAAAGATCTCCCATGCTCTTGGATTGGCAGGATTAATATAGTAAAAATGGCCATCTTACCGAAGGCAATTTACAGATTCAGTGCAATCCCCATCAAAATTCCAACTCAATTCTTCACAGACTTAGAAAGAGCAATCTGTAAATTTATCTGGAACAACAAAAAACCCAGGATAGCCAAAACTATTCTCAACAATATAGGAACCTCTGGCAGAATCACAATCCTGGACCTTAAGCTGTACTATAGAGCAATTGTGATAAAAACTGCATGGTATTGGTACAGTGACAGGCAGATAGATCAATGTAATAGAATTGAAGACCCAGAAATGAACCAACACACCTATGGTCACTTGATCTTTGACAAAGTAGCTAAAACCATACAGTGGAAAAAAATCAGCATTTTCAACAGATGGTGCTGGCTCAACTGGTGGTTGGCATGTAGAAAAATGCAAATCGATCCATTCCTATCTTTTTGTACAAAGCTCAAGTCCATGTGGATCAGGGACTTCCACATCAAGCCAGATACACTGAAACTAATAGAAAAGTGGTGAAGAACCTCGAGCACATAGGCACAGGAGAAAATTTCCTCAACCTAACACCAATAGCTTATGCTCTAAGATCAAGAATTGACAAATGGGACCTCATATAGTTACAAAGCTTCTGTCAGGCAAAAGACACTGTCAACAGGAAAAATTGGCAACCAACAAATTGGGAAAAGATCTTTACCAATCCTATATCTGATATAGGGCTAATATTCAATGTATACAAAGGACTCAAGCAGTTAGACTCCAGAGAACCAAATAACCCTATTAAAAAATGGGGTACTACTCAGCTATTAAAAACAATGAATTTATGAAATTCTTAAGCAAATAGATGTATCTGGAAGATATCATTCTGAGTGAAGTAACCCTATCACAAAATAACACACATGGTATTCACTCACTGATAAGTGGATAATAGCCCAGAAGCTTGGAATGCCCAAATTACAATCCACAAACCACAAGAAACTCAAGAAGAAGGAAGATGAAAGCATGGATACTTCATTTCTTCTTAGAAGGGGGAACAAAATACCCATGGAAGGAGTTGCAGAGAAAAACTATGGAGCAGAGACTGAAGGAAGAACAATCTTGAGACTGCTCCACTTGGGAATCTTTTTCATATTCAATCACCTAACCCAGACACTATTGTGGATGCCAACAAGTGCTGGCTGAAAGGATCCATATAGCTGTCTCCTGAGAGGCTGTGACAGTGCCAGACCAATACAGAAGTAGAGGCTCATAGGCATCCATCGGACTGAGTACAGGGTCCCCAGTGAATGAACTAGAGAAAGGACCCAAGGAGATGGAGGGGTTTGCAGGAAGAACAACAATATGAACTAACTAGTAACCCAGAGCTCCCAGAGACTAAACCAACAACCAAAGAATACACATGGTGGGCCTCATGGCTCTAGCTGCACATGTAGCAGAGGATGGCCTAGTCAGTTGTCAGTGGGAGGAGAGAAGCTTAGTCCTGTTAATGTTCTATGCCTCAGTTTAGGGGAATGCCAGGGCCAAGAAGCAGAAGAGGGTGGGTTGGTGAGCAGGAGGAGTGGGGAGGGAACAGGTTTTCCCCCCCTTAGGGGAAACCGGAAAGGAGATATCATTTGAAATGTAAATAAAGAAAATATCTAATAAATAAATAAATAAATTCAATATGAAAAAAAATTCAAGACCACATGAAGCTCAAGAAGAAGGAAGACCAAATTGTCATTGCTTCATTCCTTTTTAGAAGAATTGAACAATATATTCATGTGAGGAAATATGGGTACAAGACATAAAGCTGAGACTGATGGAAAGGCTATCCAGAGACTGCCTCACTTGGAGATCCATCCCATATATAGACACCAAATGCATACTCTTTTGCGGGTACCAAGAAGTGCTTGCTGACAAGAGCCTGATATAGCTTTCTCCTGAGAGGCTATGCCAGAGCTTGACAAATACATAGGCAGATGCTTGCAGCCAATAATTGGACTGAGTATTTCTCCTCAATGAAGGAGCTAGAGAAAGGACTATAAGAGATGAAGGGGTTTGCAACACATAGGAAGAACATCAATATCAACCAACCACACCGCCCCAGAGCAATCAGGGAATAAACCTCCAACTATAGAGGGAACCCATGGATCCAGGTGCATATGTAGCAGAGAGTGGCCTTGTTGAACATCAATAAGAGTAGAGGCCCTTGGTCCTGTGAAGGCTCGATGCCTCAGTGTGGAGGAATGCCAGGGCAGAGAAGCAGGAATAGGTGGGTGGGTGGGGGAGCACCCTCATAGAATCAGGGAGAGGGAAGATGGGAGAGGTATTTTCTCCAGAGGGGAAACCAGGAAAGGGGATAACATTTGAAATGTCAATAAATAAAATAGCCAATAAAAAGGAAATAAATTAGAATAAATTCCATGTTATTATGAAAAAAATGCAATGTGATGATGTATTACACAGTATTATATCCAATAAATTGAGTAAACCAATAGAAATTACTAAACATATCACATACTCAAAATACATCAAATTAGAAGAGACAATAAAAGCAGACAAACATCAAAGATGTTAAAGAAGGCATGTAAAAGCTCCTCCCAAAAGAGAAGTACTTGCTTTCATGGACACATCATACCACACACTGATAATACAATAACATAGTTCCTGCCTAGGGTTTTCTGAAAAGCAGCAGAAAATTTACTTCCAACGTTTTGAACACTTTTTCTTTTGTGTTATATTACTAAATAGGAGTCATATCCATGGTGCAAATTTGTGTTAACCTGAGTAACACAGTAAAATATTCATCCTATTTGGCTGAAGAGCTCATAATCGCAACAGCTATAATAAACTATACCGAAAGTCTTTTCTACGAAAAGGTCAACAATTTCACTCTAGAAGTAAATCCCTCAGCATACAAGAGGCTGATTCTGAAAAGCTCACAGCCACCCTCATGATCACTTCCAAACAGTAGTTGTTGCTCTAAGATCCACACCAGCAGGTCTCTCTATTCTCTCTGTTTCTACTCAGTGCTGCACCAGAAGGTCTACCAAGAAAAAACAAAACAGAACAAAACAAAAACAAAAAACAAGAAACAGCAAACAGAAATTGATATATTACACAGAAATAGGAAAATTCAATTACCTCTCTTCTCAAGTGATATTAACTTTTGTTCTAAAAGCATTAAAACTAAATAAATTTATCAACAATGATAAAAAAATATAATGGTGACATATAGTAGAGGAGAAAGCATTTCACAGCATTTTCAATACCTTGGCATCGTACTTGAGATTCAATCTGTATTTTCATAGTTTTCAAAATTCTAATATTTTAAACATATTTCTAAGCACGTCTTCATACTCTATAGTTTAAATAAAGAATAAGATATACTGCATTTAGAAGTATTTACACAAAAGTAGGCATTACGGAGTATTTTTTAAAAGACGTAATTGAAATTTTAGGTCTTCCATTAGGCTATCAGTCAATCTCAAAAGAAAAAGGAAAAAGGAAACCTCCTATTCTCGGCCATGTGTTGAATCTGCTCTGTAGTGAAGAAATGTGTGCACGTCAATAAGCGCACATGTGGATGTAGCACAGTATATTGACAACAGAAAAGAGGACATTGGGAGTGTGAATGAGTTAACAGACACCATATGCTTCATAAATACAGTATGGAAATGCTCCTACTATAGAACATTTGTTTTTTAATCCTAAGCATGTTTGTAAACAGGTAGTGTACACTTCTTATTCTATGACAGACAATGATAGTAAAACGATACATGAAATTTTTCTAGAGAGATCTTTTAAAAATCTATAATTCGATTTTTAAAAAGAATTAACTTGATAAATTGTATAAAATAGTAAATAAAAGGCAAAATAAGGGGCATCCATTTATATCAGTAAAAAACCAGATATTTGAATTTTTTTATTATTATTTTTAGTCTTTTTTTTACAGTCCAGTCGTTATCTGCCCCCCAGTCTGCCCTTCGAGAGTTCCTCATCCCATTCTGCCCCCTCATCTCCAAGAGGATGCTCCCACCCCCGAACTCACCAGACCTACCTAATCCCTGGGGCCTCAAGTCTCTCAAGGATTAGGTGCATCTTCTCTTACTGAGGCCAGATCAGACAGTCCTTTGTTGTATATGTGTTAGGGGCCTCATATCCTCTAGTGTATGCTGCCTGGCTTGTGGCTCGGTGTCAGAGAGATCTCGGGGGTACAGGTTAGTTGAGACTGTTGGTCTTCTTATAGGGTCGTCCTCCTCCTCAGCTTCTTCCAGCTTTTCCCTAATTCAAACACAAGGGTCACTGACTTCTGTCCTTTGGTTGGATGTAAGTATCTGATCTGACTCTTTCAGCTGCTTTTTAGATCTCTTGGAGGGAAGGCACTCTAGGTTGCTGCCTGTAAGCATGTCATAGAATCAGTAATAGTGTCAGGTCTTGGAGCCACCTCTTCAGCTCGATCCCAATTGAAGGTCACTCAACCTCCTTTCCCTCAGTATCTTCTCCATTTTTGTCCCTGAAATTCTTTTAGACAGGAATGATTCTGGGTCAGTTTTTGACTGTGGGATGGCAACCTCATCCCTCTACTTAATGTCCTGTCTTTCTCCTGGAGATGCTACAAGTTCTTTTTCCATACTGTAGGGCATTTCATCTGAGGTCTCTCCCTTTGATTCCTGACAGTCTCTCACCTCCTAGGTCTCTGGTAGACCTAGGTCCCTAGAGGTCTAGAGGTCCCTCCACCACCTACCTCACAATGAGGTTACCTGTTTCCATTCTTTCTGCTGACCCTCAAGGTTTCACTCCTGCCACCCCCAATACTTCATCATGTTCTCCTTTTCTCCCACCCTAGTCCCACACCACCTAGTGATTGCTTTCTTCTCCTTCCCAAGTGGGATTGAGTCATCGTCAATTAGGCCCTTCGGCTTGTTAATCTTCTTGAGTGCTGTGGATAGAACATCCCATTTCTTATTATGTAAAAAAAATTATAACTATTTCATGTATATTTAAAAATTTTAAATAAATATATACGCTAAGGTCACAAGAAACTAATTGAATGATGTTTACACAAATAAATTGAAAGATTTCTTGTGATCATAGACTAGAAAACATAAGGAAAAAATTATTAGTTCAAACATTCAAATATTTTATGACACTACATGTAATTCAAAAAAATTGAAAACGTTGAAGCAATTTTGAAGAAATTTTGCAAGCACCATACTTCCTTATTTAAAATTATAATTTATGTCTAAATGTTCTGATCAGTAGGTAAAGAAGTAAATGAATACAAGTAAGAATAAAATTAAGAGTGCTGTAAAACACACAAATATTTATTCATAAGTAATTTTGACAGGAAAAAGAAGACAAATGACAAATAATGTCTATATTCTCACTTCAGTATTGTTCTGGTAAAAACTGATTATCCTTACACATACAAATGAAAGGGAGTAGGCAACTTGCCGTGTATCAGAGTCAAATGTCAACACAAAATACCCTTATTATCTCAAAGCTAAGCATGCCTCGCATTGCTTCATTGTGAATATATGCTGACATTGATTTTAGTATGATTTTGCATTTTTGCAATGAAAATACTAATATCACAGAGAAATCATAGTGATGTTTTCTCAAGGTATTAAAAACTGAACTACTGTGGGACTATGGAGCCACCATTATGAACTCATACTCCAGGGAAAATCATATTCAAACAAAACAGAGGCATGTGTTAATGACAATTGCCAGAATACAGAAACCATCCAAACATTCACAGATGTGTAAATGAATAATAGGTGTGTGATGTACATATAATATGTGTTTTTATGCAAATTCCTGAGATGAGATATTACTCACAGTAAAAACACAGATCTTGCCATTTCCACCAACATGAGAAAATCTGGAGACTTCTATACGGTAAGAGTTGAAAGCTAAATATTTAATGGAGTTTCAATTTGAAAGAAAGTGATGTCAGTGAATATGACTGTGTATTTATGTAGGAGAGAGAATCTTTAGAGAATTAATAGTGTGATGATAAATACAGCTAACACTATTGTATACTGCATCATATCCTAAAAATTGGGGCTGATAGATTTTATTGGTTCTTAAGGTAAAAATCATGATACCATCTGTGCCAATTTGCTGTACCATAGGAACAAATATATGCAGTAAATATTCTGCTACATATCTTAAATATTTATGTTAACTATAAAGATCTTTTGAATTTGATGTGTATTATGTGTTTCCATGTGAGCATAAGTGACAGTGTGTGTTTGTGTGTATGTGTGTGTTCATGTGCGTGCATGTGTGTGTGTGTGCATATGTGTGTGCATACATGTGTGTGTATGTATGAGACATTAGAACAAGAAAAGGTTAGTTGTTTTTTTGTAGCCTGAATTATAGGCATTTGAGCCAACAGTTGTAGGTAGTGAGAAATGAGCTCATGTCTTCAGGAAAAGCACTAAATGCTATTAAACACTGAGCCATCTCTACAGCCCCCTAATCCCACCACTTGGGAGGCAGAGGCAGGTGGATTTCTGAGTTCGAGGCCAGCCTGGTCTACAGAGTGAGTTCCAGGACAGCCAGGGCTGCACAGAGAAACCCTGTCTCGAAAAACAAAAACAAAAACAATTATTAATAATAATAATTTAAAACATGAAAAATCAGAGCAAGCATATTAAAAACAGTGAATGAAAAACCAGACAAACTAATTCCTCATACACATTTAGAAAGTGATTCCTAGCATTTTTCACAGAGGTATTTGAAGCTTAAAATTATTTTAGAAAAATAGGAAAGTTTCACAGGGAAAGGATATCATCATTTAAAACTCACTAAACTTTGATGGTAGAACATGAAATAGCTCTCACAACGTACTGAAGAGCTCCGAGTCACAAGGTAACACAATTGTCCTGCCCCATAAAACATTTAGAATTCATTTGTCAGCTCTTTTGCTTTTAATAATTAATAAGAAATTCATCCTTCACATTTAGTGGTTTTGTTATAAAAACATGTTCAGAAAGCACTTCAAGATTCTCTTTATCTTCCCATCAATATGGATGATTTTCAGTTATTTTATTTTTAAAAATATTTTATTTAAACATGATTATTTAATGCAGTAAAGTCATAAGTGTACAAACCTATGTTATTAAAATGTTAATGTGTTGTCATAAGTCTTGGGATTTTTTTATAATAACTGAAAGAACACAGGTAGATATTCAGCCTCATTCTACTTCCACATGTACTATATCTATATTTTTATATTTCTGTCTTTCTTAATCCACTACCTTTACTGTAGAAGGATTATAACAGTTTCATACATGATGTAAATTTATGTATGCACTTTCTATTTTCTATGCCTAGATAAAAATGATATTTTCTATGGCTATCAATCTTTTTTGTTTTTGAAAGACTTTGTAAATAATTTAATGTTTCAATATGAAAATCTATTTTAAAATAAATATTACAAATAAAAAAAGATGGCCAAGCAAGTGCCGATGCTCACCAGTCTTCAGGAGCCTTGAAGGAACGCAAGAGCATCCTACCACCCCATGAAAACCTTCAGGGACCCAAAAAATTAATCACCTTTGAGCCCTACCTGAATACCCATCCTAGATAAACCCGCCTACCACTCCAGCAGGTTGACATGAGGTCAAGGTGAGTGGTGCACGCAATCTCTGGAGCCCCAGTGTATAGCTCTTAGCCTTGCATCTTGGACTGGGCTCCCTTTTAGAACCCCAAGAGCACCCTGCCTCTCCATGGAAACCTCCTTGCGTCCCAATACTAACCAGCTTGGAACCCTGCCTTACCATCCATCCTTGTTGGATCTTCTCACTCCTACAGTTGGGTCTGACTGGGATACAACCTGCAGAGTATGCTCCACCCGGGACATAGTCTACAGAGTGAGTTCTGTCTGAGGCACAGCCAACAAAGTGGAGCACCTTGATCTCCTTTGTTTGACTGATGGCTCATGCCACTTTCCTGAGACTTTCCATCAGGATTATGCAGCCAACACCAGGGAAAATGAAATGCCTAAAGTACAGTATAAGAACACAATTAGCCAGATGCAGGGCAATATGGCATCATCAGAGCCCAGATACACAGCATTGTACTTCAGAGCTACAGCAAACCTTGGATATACTAATGAAGCTGAAGCACAAGAAGAGGACCTTAAATCCAATCTTATACAAATGATAGAGGACTTTAAATAGAATGTAAATAAATAACTTAAGGAAATACAGGAAAATACTTTCAAGCAGGTAGACGCATTAAAAGAGGAAGCGAATAAATACAAAGAAATACAGGAAAATACAATCAAACAGGTGAAGGATATGAATCAAACTGTCCAACATTTTAAAAGGGAAGTGGAAGAAATAAAAGAAACCCAAAATGAGGCAACTCTGGAGATGAAAAACCTAGGAAAAAGAACAGGAACTACAGATGTATGCATCACCAACACAATACAGGAGATGGAGGAAAGAATCTTCGGTGTAGAAGATAAAATGAAAGATATCAATAAATCAGCCAAAGAAAATGCAAAATCTAAAAGTTTATGACACAAAACATCCAGAAAATTTGGGAAACTATGTAAAGACCAAACCTTAGAATATTAGGAGATTCTAAGCTCAAAGGCACAGAAAACATTTCAACAAAATCGTAGAAGAGTCAGCCAAACTCATTCTATGAGGCCACAGTTAGCCTAATAATTGAATCATACAGACTCAACAAAGAAAGAGAACTTTAGACCAATTTCCCTTATGAAAATTAATACATGAATACTCAATAAAGTACTTGCAAGCTGAATCAATATATCAAAGTCATCATCCACCATGATCAAGTAGGCTTCTTCTCCTGGATGAATGAAAATCCATTAAGAAAATCAACCACATAAACGAACTGAAGAGAAAAATGAAATACACGATAATCTCACTAGATGCTGAAAAAGAAATGTTTTACAAAATCCAACACACTTTCACAATAAAAGTCTTGGAGAAAACAGGGATACAGGATCACAGTACCTAAATATAATACAGTCACTATAGAGAAAGCCAATAGCCAACATCTAGTTAAATGCAGAGAAAGGTAAATCATTTCCAAAAACTTGGGGACAAAACATGGCTGTCTACTCTCTCCATATCTTTTCAATATAGTACATGAAGTTCTGACTAGAACAATAAGACAGAAAGCAATTGAGGAAGATATCAGATAATGGATGGAAAAATCTCTCTTGCTGATGGATACATTGGATTATCATAGTAAAGATGGCTATCTTACCAAAAGTAAGATAAATAATATAATACATATGTGAATTTATAATTTGTATGACTATTTTTCCAGATAAAAATGCATATACAAATTATAGATTAACATATATATTATTATATCATTCGGGCTTTACAGTATTATTTGGGTATTATGGGTATTGGTATTATGAATTGATTGAAGCATTTTCTCTTTAATGCTCAAGTGCTTTGTATCCTTACCTGAAATAAACATTTGTTAAATATTTCCTGCTTTCAGAGTACTTTCCTATTTTATTTTATTTTAATTTATTTTTTATTAGATATTTTATTTATTTACATATCAAATGTTTCCCCTTTCATGGTTTCACCTCTGGAAATCCTCAATCTCATCTCCCCTCGCACTGCCTCCATGAGGGGGTTTCCCCCACACCTACCCACTACCACCTCACTTCTCTGGCATTCCCCTACACTGGGACATCTAGCCTTCACAGGACTAAAGACCACCCTCCCATTGATGCCAGATAAAGTCATCCTCTGCTATATATATAACTGGAACAATGGGTCCCTCCATATTTATTCTGGTTGGTGGTCTAGTCCCTGGGAGTTCTGGGTGGTCTGGTTAGTTCATATTGTTGTTCTTCCTATGGGGTTGCAAACCCCTTCAGCTCGTTCAGTCCTTTCTCTAACTCCTCCATTGAGGTCCCTGTGCATCCACATATGTATTTGTCAGGCTCTGGCAGAGCCTACTTACCAACATTATATAAGGTCATTTCATAGCAGTAATTCACATTCACATTATAGAACTTTGGACTTTCTGTCAGTAGGCTAATATGAATTACACATTTGAAAATGTTTTACAATAAGGGCTCAGTTTTTCACTGTATATTTGTGATTGAAAGGCTTTCTGGGTATTTTATGTATGTTATTGATTATCTTTAATGTAGTTTTAGTTTTTCATCTTTGGCTTGCATTTTATTGTATTGAATATTCTGTAAAAATCATTCTCTATACATTTAATGTTGAAATATACTACATTAATATTTTATAAACTTGAATTTCCAATCATGTTTATATCGTGTATTCAAGATAGACAAATGTTTCATTTTAGTCCTCTGAGTAGTGACCCTCAATACAAGTAAGATTACTCTGATTCTCATATTTAGATTGAATATTTTTAGTTTCTTTACCTTTATCTGAAAATTATTTGGATATATATTATATATATATGTATATATATACATATATACATATATATATATCACTTGCACATTATTTCATACTTTAATTATCTAGGCTGAGGAGAATATTTGCTCAGTGAATTACTCAATGTGCAAGGATGAACCCGACTCTCATCACTATCACTGTAACGTCCTATTTATCATAGTACATTTCTGTAACCCAAATTCTAAAGTGTAGGAGTGGGTGAAGACATGTAGATCCCTGAGCATACTTGCCAGTGACCCAACCTAGCTGGAAGGTCCAAATTTAGTGAGATACTATGTCTGAAAAAAATAAGACAGAAAGCAACAAAACCCTGCAACTGATGGGAGCAGATTCACGGCCCCAGAGTCAAACATTAGGCTAAGTTCAGGAAATCTGAGGAAGACAAAGAATGTCTTAGCATTTCTGTTGTTGTGAAGACACAATGACCACAGAAATTCTTACAAAGGAAAGTAATTAATTGAGGATAGTTTACAGTTTCAGGGTGTTTATTCCCATCATTGAGATGGAAATTAACATGGTGGGAAGCTGGTCAACTTACAGTCTAATGTGGTGCTGGAGAAGGAACCGAACAGAACATTCTACACCTGGATTGCCAGGTGGCAGGAAAATTTGCCACACTGGGTATGGTTTGAAAATCTGAGACATCAAAGGCTGCCCCAGTGACCACTTCCTACAAACAGGCCATACTTAGTTCAGGAAGGCCACAACTCCTAACAATACCACTTGCTATGGGCTATTTCCATTCAAAACATCACAGAATAGAAGAATTATAGGAGTCAGGGGGCTCAAGAAGACCAGACCAGTACTTATTGTGTTTCTTTAAAATAGTAGTTTAAAATTATCCAAGTATTTGTCCTTAGAAATTATTGTCTGGTCAATTACTAAGATTATTTTGACTATTTTGGTTTCTCATGACTTTTAAACTTATTGGAGAATTATGGACTAAGTTTTCTGTGTATTTGCTTTCAAATCAAGGCTGTGTTTTCAATGATCTTTGCCAAAAACCTAAGTAGTTTGGTTATTTCTTTAGAGCTAGTATCCATTCTGCAATTAGACCTTTAGATGTTTACACCTGCCCAAGTGCTTCTAAAAGGTAATTGTAAGTGTTCACCATTTTAACATCAGATTGCAATAAAAGCAATAATTGGCTGGGAGGTGCTGGCACACCCCTTTAATCCCAGCACTTGGGAGGCTGAAGCTGGCGGCTTTCTGAGTTCAAGGCCAGCTTGGTCTAAAGAGTAAGTCCCAGGACAGCCAGGGCTACACAGAGAAACCCTGACTCAGAAAAAATAAACAAAAACAAAAAAACAAAACTTAATTGGCCCATATATGATTAGTATTGTAGTCATTATACTCATCAGAGGAGTACCAACAAAATGTGATCTGTAGCTCTATCTCTTGATCCAGGGTAGACCCAAACTCTTAATGTAGTAACTAATATAATTAAATATAATTTTCATGTGACTAGAAGATTATGCTTTCTAATTTGTTATTCTTTCATTTTTTAACTTCCTTCTGCTTTTTGTGCAAATACCTTAGCAAATTGCAGCAACTCTCAGATCCTATTCTTACTGCATGTTTTTATTTATACTACACCATTTTCTTCCTTAGAATCTTCAATCATAAAAATATCTTGTCAGTATCTACTCCTTCATTGTTTAACCCTACATGTTTTATTTTTATGTATCACTGAGTATCCTTAGAATTATTTTCATTGATTTTTTTCCAGTCATGTTTGGTTCTATCCTAGGTCTCTGGTCTATCAGTTTATAAAAGGGATTCATATAAGGTTTGAACCATTGCATAGAGTAATTCAAATGAACCAACTGTACAGTGATTCCAAAGACATCATCAAGTTACTATTTTGAAATGTTTAGTTATGAAACAGAATAAAATGAGTTGAAGAAAGATATTTATTTGTTTATTGATTACTCTTCTTTTGATAAAATACATCCTGTAACATCCAAAGAAAAAAACTAAAATAAACTTAAACCTACAATTTGTGGTACTCCCATCTGATGAGTTTTTATGGAAAAAGAGTCAGAGTTCATATATTACATATTAAGTAACTATTTATAACTAATTTCACAATTAGAGAATATGGATTGCATTAGAACAAAAGTCAACATCAGAGAAGCATCTTCATAATATCACAAATTGTCTCTGGTAAAGAACGATTGATAAATCTCTGCTGATATTTATATTTCACAACTCTTGAAAGAATTAGGCCAAGTGTGAAAGTGGGGTGCCATTGCAATGCCTATTATGTAGAGAATGTTCTAATACTCAGATTTTTTCATCTTCATTTTAATGCTTAGAGTTGAATTTACTAACAAGTTGATGTCTTACTCAATTGATAAAAAGAATATAAACGAAATAATTTTAAATTCTATGGCTACATAACACATAATAGCACCCTTCCCTTTAAAGGGATCTTTCTTTTAAAACTGTCTGTAGAGGTGCTTATAGAATTTAAATTTCTGTGTATTGTGTAAAATTTTATATAAACTGCAGCTTGATATCAACACTTATTGGTGCTAAGAAACATAAAAGAGAATATTGGTGATATTTTTCAGCTCAGTATATGCCCAAGAGTGTGATTATTGATTTTATGATTTGAGGTTTCACTTAGATAAAATAAAATATGATACTGTCCCAAGATTTCTATTATTAGCTTGTTTTTCTGTTACTCTGTATAAGAAGATAAGATAGCCATTTAAAATAAACTTTACATTGTGTAAATGGTGTCTGCTTCAGAGTAGAATGACCTGCTGGAGCAACAGAGGATTTGGCAAACTGACCCAGGCACATTAGAGTGATCCAGGCTGTCTCATGAAGGACCACTTACTTCCTGGTTCTTCATTCTCTTAAGAAGGCTTGTTGATTCTTTCTGTTTGTGATTAACACTTTCACATTGATCTATTTATCCCTTACTTTCTTTCTGTTGTGGGTGAGATATCTCAAATGGTAAGAATGGCTGCTACAAAATCGAGAGCAATAAATTCCTGAGCATAATCCTAGTTATTGTGATTCATGTGGTAGACAGAGAGAACCGACTCCAAATATCACACACACACACACACACACACACACACACACACAC
>JADRCC010157291.1:0-10507 GCA_019843855.1 Hylomyscus alleni
AAGGAAGGAAGGAAGGAAGGAAGGAAGGAAGGAAGGAAGGGAGGAAGGGAGGGAGGGAGGGGGAGAAAGAGGGAAGAAAGGAAAAGAGAGAAGAAAGGAACGAACTGAGACAAAATGGGAGGAAGGAGAGGATATTTTAGTGTATATTGGTCAAAAACATGTGTGTAGTGTGATTTTGAAGAAAGGGAACCAAAACAAAAAAGCAAAAATAAAAACACAAAACCCACAAAGACAGAGGGAAATGTGAAAAAGAGCTGTGTTGAGTGACTATGAAACTTGAAAATAACAACAAAAGAGAAAGCACACAAAATTCAAGTATAAAACCCAGACTTAATACAAGTCCCAAAAGGCTGTCTCTCAGGCTGGAGAGATGGCTCAGCAATTAAGAGCTTTGGTTGCATTTCCAGAGACCCAGGTTTAATTCCCAGCACGTACATGGTGACTTCAAATCATCTATAGTTATAGTGGAACTATAACTATAGTTCCACTGACTCTGATGCCCTCTTCTTGTCTCTATGGCAACAAGAACACATGTGTATGTGGTACACAGACATATATACAGGCAAAGCACCCACACCCACAAACTAAAAAGCAGTCTCTTGCACATCAGAGCCTGGCTTCTTTCTCCTGCCCAAGCTAGGCTACAGATTTTCCAATATTTCTTTTACCTGCCCCTCCCTCTAGATCACTCCTCCACCTTCCAGTTCTTTCAGGCTTGAAGAAGAATCTCAACTGAGTTTGACAAGGTTTGTAATTAGTAGCCAACTTGGCTTGTAATTCATTTTCCTAACTAGTAATCTGACAGATTTTTGTGACTGGATGTCAAAAGGCTGAAGATAATAAGTCATCAAAGTAATAGATAACAAAAGTAGCCGTTTAAATAAAACCAGGGACTATGACCCACTTCTTTCATAACACAATGTATTTTGTGATTTTTAAAGACAGTAAAAGTTAAGTTTACTATAAACATTAGAAAAAAAAAAGTTAAAAACCCAAACAGGTGTTAACTTTTTAAATATTTAAATTAACACTGTTATCTTTAAGATTTGTATATTTCAAAAAGTTTTCCATGCAAACTCCACACACATTCACATCCTACTTCGTTTCTTTAAATCTTTATTGAAGACATTCTAGAAGAGTAACTAAATCTACCTGCTATCAGAGATGAGCCCAGAAAACTGTATGTTAAAATACTGGCCCCTTTAAAGGTCAGATCATTGCCATCAGAAAAGAGATTCTGCTCATTACTCCAAGGCCTTCTCCAAGGTGTTCTGAAGCCATATCAGCACCATAGCTCCAATAAAAAGGAAAGGGGAGAGGGTAGGTGTAATGAGTCTCTGCAGACCAGGCATCAAAGGGATGAGCATCACTTCTGTGTATGTTCTGTTGAGTTGGTTCCAATTACAGTCCTTTCTAATTGAAAAAATGAGTAAGTGTAAAATGTAGCCATGGGTCTTGAAACAAGCAGATACTGTGAATATTTATAGTCTTTGGAGTTGTGGTCATTGTAAGAAGCATCCATAGACTCTCTGATATATTCCCTTCAAAAGGGAGACTGTAAGTCTCTTCCTCTGAGTGTGGGCACAAATTCTAATGTGTCTGTCAATGATAGAAACAGTTCTCACCTCAGTGAATTGAAAGACATGGTTTATTCTAGAGCCCAAGTTGAGTATGACCCAGGAAGACAAATTTAGATTTCTTCTGATGTTGTACTCCAGTCACACAGCAATTTCATGAAGGTTTTATAGAAACAGATGAAAGGAGGTCATAGATCATGATACTTTTAAATACATTTCTGGAAATATGAGACAAGTAGATTATAGCAAATTGGAAAAAAATCTGTGATAGGTTCCTGATGTTAATCTATTGACATTCTGAGCTTTGAGATAAGTGAGAGCTAGGGGTCTGCTAAATTCATACATTTCAAAAGGTTTCACCTGGTCACCACAAGAGCATTAGACCAGACACAGAAGCAGAAAATAATGGCTAATAAGATAATCCAAGGTTATTATTCAATATTTTTTTACAAATTCTTTCAGAAATTTATTAAATGTGTTTTGAACACACTTTGCTCCCACTCACCCCATAACCATCCTCCAGTCCCTGTTCATTCATCAATGAGATTTCTTTTTTCTTTTCCTCCCCTCATCAACTCCACTTTGTATTGCTCAGCTAATCCTGGGTTAATCCTGGAATACGGTTAACCTATCAAGAGATACAACATTAAAAAAAAGAAGAAGAAGAAGAAGAAAAGAAAAACCTGATTCTCCCTCTCCAAACCATCAAATGCCAACAGTTTCTCAGCTTATGCAAGTCTTGTGCCTGCTGTCCCAATCATTGGAAGTTCATGTGTGCAACTGCCTTCTTTTGTGTCTACAAAACACTGTGCCCTTGATATTCCCAACACTTCTGGCTCTTACCATCTTTATGCCCCCTCTTTGGGAAAGATTCTTGAGCCTTGAGGGAACAGGTATGAAAGGAATGGCCCACTTAGGGTTATGCACTCTAGCATTATACAGTCTCTTATTCTCTGCACATGGACTACTTGAGGATCTTTAAGCTAATTGCTAGCTACTACAAGAGGCTTCTCTAATAAAGATTAAGAGATGCTCTGATTTACGGATGTAGCAACAAGTCAATAAGGCTCATTTTAATACTGTACCTATTTAGCAAAATAATACTATTAGGTTCTCCTCTAAGGCCTATGACATAGATAGTCTAGGTGCTTGGCACCTTTAATAGTGTCAGCTATGGGTTAAATCTCATGGACTTATATCCTACCATAAGGGAATGGGCTATTCCAGTAATTCTTGTGTTACCAATGTACCAGGAGACATATCTTTTCAAGACAGTCATTGTGGCTTGCAGAGTTCATAGGTAAGTGAGATTGAGGATTACCTTTTTCCTTGGGCAGCATACATAGCAACTTTTCAGACCATGAAACTAGCCTCTATGGATTAAGCTTCAAAGTGAGTTTCAGCTTAATTTTTCAGTGTTTCATGACTCAAATAGGTGGCAATGGCCTAAAATGCATGGGGGCGTATGTGACAACTCAAAAAGAGGCTATCCACTTCTGGTAGTAGGGCTTTCATTTACTAGCATAAAGTGTTTCGTTGTGGTATTGTCCCCAGTTGTAGAGTAAATTCAATAAGTCTCTTCGTATGGGTATATGTGTATGAGCATGTATGTATACATATGTGTATATATTTTAGGAAACTTTGACAGTAGGAGTTTTCCCTGGGCCTTTTTCAAAAGGCCTTTAGTGTTACTTATTCCTCCCCATATTTTCTCCTCTACTCTGCCTTCCATGGCCTACCCAATTTAACCCTTCCGGTCCTATTGTTCCCCTTTAAGGCTTGTTCTGTTTCCCCACCATTAAAAGCCATAGCCCCTTGCTGAATACAGCACTTGGAAGAGTGCCCCTCAATGCCCCACCACCCAATGGGTAACACAATGGACCTGGCTCTAGATGCTTGGGTGTGGGTGAGCCAGACCTGTGGGCATGAGAGCAGGAGAGCTGACCCTGCCTCCTGATGATTGCAGCATTGGGTTGCTTAGCAGGAGCAATGGTGGAGAGCTCACCCTGGTGGTGCAGATAAGAGCCAGAGGGCTGACCAGCTCAGCCACCATGCTGGCCTAGATCCAGGGCTTTGAGATGGCCCACCCCAAAATCTATATCAACTTAACAGCTGAAAAATACTACAATATGAAAATGTTCCATATTTTCACTATCTATTCATCAATTGGT
This sequence comes from Hylomyscus alleni, assembly GCA_019843855.1. Lineage (NCBI taxonomy): Eukaryota > Metazoa > Chordata > Mammalia > Rodentia > Muridae > Hylomyscus > Hylomyscus alleni. The sequence goes on from JADRCC010157291.1 coordinate 3,749, forward strand.
GAATATCTTTGTTGTTTCGTTGCCTGGCTACTGTAAATAGAGAACCAACAAACAGGAATGAGCATGTATCTCTATAGAAAGATAGAAACATCCTTTGGTTATGTGCCCAAGAGTGGTACGGCTGTCTTGTGATGTACCTATATTCAGCCTTTTTAAGATCCTCCACTCTGGTTTTCATAGTGGCGCACCAGGTTGCACTCCCACAAGCAGGATAAGTGTTCTCTTTTCTCACATCTATGGCAACATCTGCCTTTTTCTTGGTGGTTTGATTTTTGGTTTTTTATTTTGTTTTTTAGATTTTGGGTTTTGTTTTGGGTAGGCTGTTTTTGACTGGTTGGTTGGTTTTTGGTTATTGTTGTTCTTTGAATATTCTAGACCTAACCCATTTTCAGGTGTGTAGCTGGTAAAGACTTTTAATGCCTATAAGAATACTCTTCATAAAGTCCTTTTCTGTGTGTATGAGTTCAAGCATATTTGCTTTCTTTTCTCTCAGATTCAGGATATTAGCCTTTTTGTCAAGATCTTTTACCCATTTGGAGTTGAGTTTTGTGTAGGGTGACAAATAAGACCTGTCTCATTCTTCTTTAAGGAAATCTTTGGTTTGATCAGCACAATTTGTTTAAGATGCTTCCTCTTGCCGGGTGGTGGTGGCGCACGCCTTTAATCCCAGCACTTGGGAGGCAGAGGCAGGCAGATTTCTGAGTTTGAGGCCAGCCTGGTCTACAGAGTGAGTTCCAGGACAGCCAGAGCTACACAAAGAAACCCTGTCTCGAAAAACAAAAACAAACAAACAAAAAAAGATGCTTCCTCTTCTCAAATGTGAATTCTTTGTTCAAAAAAAAAATTGGACATAGCTAGACTTATATCGGGGCAGTCAACCCCGTTCCACTGATAATTTTCTCTGGTTTTATGCCAATGCCATGCTGTTTTTAATCTCTAGAGTTAATCTCGAGGTCTCTAGTTCTTTTATTATTCCGGATTGTTTTGACTATACTGGACATTTTTGTGTTTCCAAGTAAAATTTAAGATTTTTTTTCTGTGATGAATTGAGTCAGGGTTTTTAATGGGAGTTGTGGTGAATCTGTAAATTGCTATTTTTAGAATGGTCATTTTCAGAATATTAATCATACCAATCTGTGATCATGGTAGGTTTTTCCATCTTCTGGTGTGTTTTTAAATGTCTTGATGGTTTTGATATATGTCTTTTCCATCACTAGGTGGATTTAACTCAATTTTTTGAGGCAATCATGAAAGAAATTGATTTCCTGATTTCTTTCTTGGTATGTATATAGTATTTGTATATAGCAAGTCTACTGATATTTGTGTGTTAATTTTGTATCCTGATACTTTACTAAATGAATTTATCATTTATCAGTTTTTAGAATTTTCTAGAAAAGTCTTTATGACCTGTTGTGTTCAAGATTATATCATCTGTAAATAAGCTATTTTGACTTCTTTCCCTATTTATCTCTGATGTGTCTTACTGATCTAGTGGCTAAGACTTGAAGCACTGTGTTGAACAGGAATAGAAAGAATCGACATTCTTGCCTTGTTCCTTATTTTACTGCAAACGCTTTGAGGTTTTCTCCATTGGCACGATGTTGGGTATGTGACTGTACACCGCCTTTATTATATTTAGCTAAATCCCTCGTAATTCTCATCTCTTCATTACTTTTATCATGAAAGGAGGTTGAATTTTGGTCAAAAACTTTTTTCTGCACCTAATGAGATATCATGGAGTTGTTGTCCTACAGTCTGTTTATATGATAAACTACATTTATTGATTTGCATATGTTGAACCACCCATGTATCTCTGACATAAAGACAACTTGATCATGGTAAATAATGTTCTTGAGGTGTTCTTGAATTCAGTTTGTAAGTGTTTTATGAGAATTTTTGCATCCATATTAATTAGAGAGATTGATCAATAATTTTCTGTTTTGTGGTGGGAAGATCTTGGTCAGGCTTTGATATCAGGATAATACTGGTTTCATGAAAGAAATTTAGAAGTGTTCCTTTCTTTTGTATTTTATGGAATCATTAAGGAGCATTGGTTTCAGTTCTTCTTTGTAGGTCTGGTAGAGTTTTTTAATTAATCTGCTTATACCTGGATTTTCTTTTTAGTTGTGATAATTTTAATTACTACTTTTTTCTATCTCATTAGTTGTTATAATTCAGTTTAAATTATTTGCTTCATCTATATTTAATCTTATAGATTATATGTTTCAAGAAATGTATCCATTACTTTTAGATTTTTCAGTTTAGTAGAGTTGGTTTTTGCTTGTTTGGTTGGTTGGTTGCTTAGTTAGGTTTTGTTTTGTTTTTCATAAGACAGGGTTTCTCTTTGTGGCACTGGCTGTCCTGGAACTTGTTCTGTAGATGGGTTGGCCTGGAACTCAGAGATCTACCGGCCGCTACTTTCCAAGAGGTGGGATAAAAGGTATGCATCGCCAACACTAGGCTATGGAGTGTAAATCTTTGAAGTGTGTCTTTACCATTCTTTGACTTTCCTCAATATCTGCTGTTAAGTTTCCACTGTAGTCTCTGATTTTATGAATTTGGATCGTCCCTCTTTTGCATCATTTAGCTAAAGCTCTGCCAATCTTGGGAATCTTTTCCAAGAACCATCTCTGCTTTACTGATTCTTTGTATTTTTTTCTATTTCATTTATTTCTACCTCTGACTTTCACTGTCGGTTTCAGTCTACTCATTAATTATTAATACGTGACCTTTCTAGTTCTTTATGTATGTGCTTAGTATGTAGCGTTCATCTGAGGACCACCTTTATTGGGTCCCATGGATTTTGGTATATTATATTTTCATTTTTGTTCAATTCTGGATAATTTAAACTTTTCTTCTTGATTTTTTTTCCCTTTCACTCAAGTTTTATTCTGTACTGTGCTGTTTAGCTTATATAAGTTTGAGTGCTTTGTATCATTTGCATTATTGCAGATATCTAGCCTTGTTCCTTTGTAGTCGGGTAACATGCATAATGTGATTTTAACTTTCCTAAAGTTGTCGAAACTTGCTTTGTGTCCTATTGTGTGGTTTATTTTGGAGAAAGTTCTGTGGACTACTGAAAAGAACATGTTTGATTTAATATCTGTGTGGAATGTACTTTAAATGTCTGCTAGGTCCACTTGATTTATAGCACCATTTAGCTTCAGAGTTTCTCTATTTAATTTTTGTCTGGATGGCCTAAAAGTGGAATACTGAAGTCTCCCACTATCACTAGGTTGGAATCAATCTATGATTTTAGATCCAAGAATATTTGTTTTATGAAACCAGATGACCTACATTTGGTACATAAATATTTAGAATTACAGTAGCCTCTCCATGGACTGCTTTTTTTTTCTTTAATGGCTGTGAAATACCTTTCCTTGTCTTTTTAATTAATTTTGGTTTTAATTATATTTTTCAATTATGAGAATATCTACCCTGCTTTTTTCTTTGTTCCATTTCTCTTTCCCCATCATTAAGTTAAAGCAGGTTCTATCGCTAATAGAGACATATTAGTGATGTTTTTTGGAGGTAGAAAAAAAATGGATGGTGTTTTCTAATCCAATCTGTCAGTGTCCCCTTCTTGTAAAATTGAGACCTTTAATACTGAGGGCTATTACTGAATAATGTTTATTAACTACCGTTATTTAGTTGTGGAAGTGGTGTTTTCTTAGTCATCTTTTGGATGACTATTCTGGGATTATGTATTCCTTGTGTCTTCTTTGATATAATTTTCAGACAAAAGTGGTTTTCATGTTATTCTGTTAAGCTGGATTTAAATGCATCCCTCTTCTGCCCTTTGCGGGTACTGCACAGATGTAGTACACATACATTCATGCAGGCAAACTGACTCTGTTTTTATCATGGAAAGTTTTTCTTTCTCCTTTGATTATGACTGATAGTTTTACTGGCTTTAGTAGTTTGGGCTGCCATCTGTGATCATTTAGAACATTTGGAATATCAGGCAAGTCTCCTCTGGCTTTCAAAGATTCTACTGAAAAGTCATGTGTTATTCTGGTGGATCTGTATTTGTATTGTTATGTACATTTATTGTTTTATTATGTAGTGTGGGGATTTTATTTTCTGGTCCTGAATATTTGGTTTTCTGTATGCTTCTTAGACCTTAATAGGCATCTCTTTCCATAAATGGGGGATTTTCTTCTATAATTTTATTGAAAACATTTTCTATGGCTTTAACCAATGTTTCTTCTCCTTCTTATCACCTATTATTCAAAACCTAGTTTTGTTTTTTAGTTTTAGTCTTGGTTTCATTGATTGGTTGGTAGGTTGGTTAGTTGGTAGGTTGGATGGTTGGTTGGTTGGTGGGTTGGTTGGTTGGTTGGTTGATTTGGTTTAGTTTGGTTTCAAGACTCTGTGTAACTCTGGCTCTCTTGAAACTTGCTCTGTAGACCAGGCTGGGATCCGCCTACTTCTGCTTCCCAACTTCTGTGATTAAAGGCATGTGACACCATCACCTGACTATTCATAGGTTTTTGTCTTTTATTGGGTTCCAGATTTCATGCATGTTCTGTTCATTGATTTTTGGTTTGGTTTGTTTTTTGTTTAAATCTAACATTGTCTTTGACTGGTGATTCATTTTCTCTATTTTATTACTGAGACCCAATATTCTCTCTTTCATTTGACTCGATATGTTGATGATATTTTCCACTGGGCTCTTTGACTTCTTGAATTTCTCAATTTGAGTTTTATTTCTTTTTGACTTTCCTTCAGAGATTCTTTATCTTTATTAAAATTCATTTTTATATATTGAATTATTTACTTATTTTATTCAACTACTTGTATTTTCATGATCCTCATTCGGGCATTTGTTTGTATCCTCTTTGAGTTCCTTGGATATATTTATAATTGCTGTTTTGAAATCATTGTCCTGTTTGTGAAGAACAGTTCTATATAGGTATCTAATGTCTGGAAAAGACATATGTCTTGGTCATTGATGTTATCTATGATTTGGTAATTGGTCTTAGACATCTTGATTTAGGTCATTTGTAGTGTTTCTAAGTATGGATTATCAGGCTCCTTTGTGTTGAGTATTGTTTTGGTTCCTTGTTTGTTATGGCCCCAACTTGTCAACTTGTGGACCAGCTAAATGGTTCTTGGTGTTCAATTGTGGGGCCACTATGTATTGGTGTGCTAATGAGATGGCAGGATTTGGTCTCAGTTTAGCCAGCGATTGATACATTCTGAATGTAGGAGTAAACCTTTGTAGACATTCTCTATACAATTCTTTATTGTATAGAGACTTGGAGATTCTCTAAACCTATCTTCATTAGTTTGAAGAAGGCTCTCAGGGTTTTTCAGGTGGTCCTAAAATTCTAAGCTGAAATCGCCAATGCCCTGGTACTTGACTGGATGATGGATGAGATGACAGAGAAATAGACAGGTGGAGGAGTAGGCCCAGTGACCGACATAAAATCCAATTGGATTCCATATGATGTATATGCTGGCTATGGTTGTGAATTGGATCACTGGCAGGCAGACAGGAGTGGGATGAGATTGAGGCAACCTACTGACAAGTTTCAGACAGACTCCACATAGGGCAGTGCCAAGCTGGGTGGTGCATAGATCAATTTACAACCAGGTAGACAGGCCAATATAAATTTTAGTTAGGCCTTGGACCTGCAACCATGCAATCTTCCACAATTACTGAAGCTTTATTCAATTAATCAGCTTTGCAGAAGGTTCAATGGAAGATGGAGCTGCTTTCCAGGAACTTTCACTCACAGTTCCCCCGATAGGATAAGCACTACATTTTGAAAATAATAAATATTATTTATTAAATATAATTCAATATCCCTCATAGTCAGAAATATTTATTTCTATGATGTCATTCAGGTTGGGCTGTATACTAGGCAAGACAGCAGCTTTCAGACCAGAGAAATAGCTGGTAAAACCATTGAAGAAGAAACTCTCAGATAGTACCAAAGCTATTTTATCTATCATGGTTTGGCTCTGACTTCTGGGTTGTTTTTGTTGTTGTTGTTGTTTTGTTTGTCCTCTAACATGTGCATAATATTCACATGTGATATACAGTAGGATTATTATACTTAAAACTAAAACAATCAAGAACCCAGTCTAGGCTGATAAAATGAAAGTAGTAGATGATTAAAATAATCATCTCAACCAACCAAAAAAACAGAATCCTTTGCATGCATTATCCTTCTCCTTAACTACACTTATTATATGTTGATGTTGTCCCCACTCTGTCAAGGGTCATTTGTACCTTATGAAACATTTTATTTGGTGTTTGGAGCACTTGAAATAGTTCATTACCTTTTAATTCCAGTTTTTTCTACCCACATTGATTCTGTGAGTTGGAATCAATCATGTGGGGCGACTAGCTCTATTTCCAGGAAAGATTGATCTTCAATACTGTAGTGGTTTGAATAGGTATGCCTCGCCCCATAAGCTCATTTAAATGCCTGATTGCCATAGAGTAGCACTAATTAGGAGGTGTAGCTTTGTTAGAATGTGTGTGGGCTTGTTGAAGGTCACTGGGGGTGGGCTTTGGCATTTCAGAAGCTCAAGCCAGACCCAGTGGCTCTCTCTCTCTCTCATCCTGCTGCATGCCAATCGAAATGTAGAACTCTTGGCTCTTTCTCCATGTCTGCTTGCAATCCTTGTTGAATTACAGGGCAGATTTTCCCAACCTCTGAGTTTGGGAATAGTCTAGAACAGTTGGTTTAATATTTTTTAATCTATCCTTGTAATATATTATATATCTTTAATAGATTCCGATTC
>JADRCC010157370.1:0-16799 GCA_019843855.1 Hylomyscus alleni
CATATCTCTACGAATTCCTTGCTGATAAGTGGGAAAACCCACCTATCCTCTCATCTAACTTGTGCCCACTCGTGAATAAGGCTTTTGCATCTCTGCATCTCAGCCATCCTTCATTTCTGCAGTTCCTCTTTCCCCCTATTCCTCTAGGATAAAGAATTTCCTCTCTCACCTAAATTCCCTGGATGTGCAATCTATCCCCTTGTATAAGGATGTCTCTTTCTATCAGGTAGGTGTTCATGACTCCTCTGTGTGATTAGGTTTTAAGTATGCCCAGGAGGTATGAACCAGATTTGTTTTGACATCAACCATGGGTTTCTGATACAAAAAGACACAGCAGCAATAAGTGCTGACTAGATGAGTGGGAGAGGCTAAAAGAGTTGGTATAACTTGCTTCTGCCCAAGAAGAGCTGAAAATACTAGCTTAGTAATTAATGTAAACGTTTATAGAAGAAAAAATTAATATCAATTAATATCATCTTGTACAGAGAACAAAAAAAGCAGGGATTGACTAAAACACAAAAGGACGCAGCCGAATCACGAGGAGGCCCTTTTGGCAAAAGTGGGAAATATATGCTCCAAATGGAGTCTCTTCAAGTGATGGTTACATACTGAATGATTTGTATATAACTGGATTCCAACCAGAAAACGAGAAAATGATGCCATCGAGGAAGGTGCGATTGCACTAACGCCTTATTACAAATACTGGGACGCAAAGGATGCTTGCACATTATGAGAGAATCTGTTCCTTATTAGAGTTGGTACAAGAAAGCTTTATAGAGTTTTTTTAGTCAGCTAAAAATTCACAAGACATATTGCCATTAATAGACCACCATTTTATAACTTCTGAGGAAATAACTGATTGTAGTATACACGACCAATGGATACATCAACAGGGAACTGAATCCCTACAGGATGCACAGGCTCCAGTGACTAGCTGCTGGTTATGAGGGGAATCTCAACTGTATGAGGTTCCCCCTGCCCGACTACTACCTTTGATCCCACAAATAGTAGAAATCCTGGCATGACCAGATGCCACCAGAACCACGCATGTCACATATGGTAAGCTTCAATCCAAGAAAGCTTCTTGACAAACTGTTCAGCTTATAAGAAACATAGGCTGGAGGAAGAAATAGGAAGAAAGAATCATGAGCTATCCAGAGGATGAATCTAGCACATGAAATACCCCACTCAAAAATTCCCTGGCTTCTTCCAATGGGTAAAGACTGGTGGAACCATAGTTTTAATTGAATATTGAGACAGAAACAAAAAGACCAGGGTGAGAATCAAAGGCAGCTATAAAATAGTTCCTTTCACACTGGCATTAAATACACTGCTATTTTATGTTATTTTATTTAAGCTGCTGTTTTGTGCCTTTAGAACCAGACCTAAGAGAATGATACTCTCAAAAAATGAGCATCATGATTTCAGGTAGAACTCCACAGTCAGGATAAAGATGCACTCTCTGCCATTCCGTAGAACATTTAAGGGAGAAACATAATTTTTATATCTTACATAATTAGACATTCATATTTTATAGTCCTACCTCAAATAATCTATTATCCTATGAAATAATTATTGACTTTACCCTATTATTTGACACAGTATGCAAATTACAAATTAATTGGTTGTCTAATCCTGAGTTCCCTATCTATCACCTAGATCAGGGCATATTCATTGGGCATCTGGATTAATGCTGATACGATGGAGAGTAACATTTAGCTTAATCGAAAATCACTTGCTAATAGAGTTACACTTTGGGTAATAGATTACATTATTTTTGTGGTTTCAGGTTCCATGTATAACATCTTCCTTAGCAATCACAAGAACCTATGCTGGGCACCAATATAGCAGTTATTATTCTTCGCAGTGGAAAGAGAGAACAAACTTGTACAAAGTCACATTGCTTCTGACTCTAACTCGAGTGCTTCATTTTGGAACTCCACTTCAGTATGGGTATCATTTCTAGGCAGTAGTCCCCGAACCATGATTTCCATTCTCTAGCTACTCCCTCACTGGTGCTGCCAAAGATTAAAATATCTGGCAGCTTGAATAAGATACCAAGCCTACTATGGGAGGTATGCATTTCACCCACTTTCTGAAAAGCCCAGTGCCCCATATCCTACGAATGTTAGATTTATCCAAATGTTTTTGCTCCTTTGTTCAGAAATGAAACTCCCTTGTGTAGGCTCTGATTATATTGTCTTGCATCTCACCACTTTTCCACCGTGTCAACCAGTCTCTCAGAGTCTAGAGGCAGAAAGCAATGAGGCCTCACAATGAGGGCATTTTCTTGCCAATCTGATTGGTTTTCCTAATCAGTAGCATGATTTATCATTATAATGATATTTTGATATGTAGGGTTCAGTGGGGAGGAGTTGTGGTAACTTAAAAATTTGGGGCTGAACTTGGAATACATGCAAAGCCCTTGACATCTCTCTGTTCCTTCTGGCAACTTTTCTCTAACCTCTCTTCTGCCTATTTTCCACCATTTCTCAGACATGACTCTGTCAGGGCCCTTAGACATGTGCTATCCTCACTGAAGACTGCATACTTACACCACCATTTCCAACCTCTGGCTCTTCACTCATGTTCCCTGCCACTTCCTCAAAATAACTTGCTTTCTGCTCAAAATAACCCTGCTTTTCCTACAGAGGTGGACATCTGGGCTCTAGATGTTAGAAACTTTGATCAGACCCTGCTTATAGTCAACTGGGGTTTTGTTTGTTTATTTGTTTGTTTGCTTGTTTCCTTTTTATTTGTTTGTTTGAGTCTTGAGGAAAAATAGAAATGTAAACAAAAAGTTATAAAAAGTAATTAATGGACTACGTTTGACTCAATGGTTTAAAGAGGGAGTTGGGGCCTAACATTTATTGAAAGACTAGTCTTTGACAATCTGTCTTCTCAACAACAAGCAGATGAGGAGAGTGCCCGGAAAATAAGCGACTCTCTGTTGTGTAGCAGTTTCCTCCAAGATTGCAAGGTAAACAAGTCAAAACAACTAGCTAGCTTCAGGAAGCTCCTGAAACCAAGAAGGCCTTGCAGGAACAGGAACTAGTTAGGCTGCCTGGAAGAGATTTAGATCAACTGAATCACTTGGGAAAGGCACTCTCTGTTCCCAGCTTTCATGAACTGTCACCCAGGCTGGGGAGGGCCCTGGTGATGCGGCTGTCTTTGAGTCATTTCTGGTCCTGTAAATGACCCTTTGCCCATATTTCTATAAGTAACCCCAACAGAACTCATGGTTCACCAAATTGGACTCCTCAGGAAAAGTTTTGTCACACAATACCCACCTAGTACCTATTCAGATTTATCTTTTTCTTCATGGCATGTCTAAGTTTGCATACTCCTTTACAGACCACACAGGAGGATGATTTCTTGGCAATTTATAAGGGACTCTCTTTTAGTTGAATAATACACATCAATAATACACTAGGTGATAATAGTTCACTCACTTCCATTTTAGCCAAGAAGTGTATTTTGAGTTGTTTTTTTGTTTTGCTTTTTGTTTTGTTTGTTTTCGTTTTGTTTTGTTTTACAAACACAGAATAATGTGGTTTTGTAAGCCATAAAGCATGCTTACATATGATTAAATTTATAGTGGTTATATATGTACTTGGTCTTCCAGATTCTACCTATCAGTCTGTTTGGGAATTTTCCCTTTACTGCTTCTTGCTATGTTAGAAATAACTAGTTCCAAAATTGAGACATTATTCTCTTTGGATTGAGCCTGACAGACAGAGAGGTCATTAGAACATAGGTGATGTGGGAAGCCGTCCATCATTAAAATGGCGCTGATGAGCGAACACAGCCTCTCGCCACTAGATGGCACTGACTTCCCGGGCCTTCCCAAGCTAATGCAAATGAAGCTTGGCCCTAACCAATCACTGAAGCTTGCCCCTAGCCAATCATCTGCACCTATGCAAATGCAGTACTTTTGGTGCACCAATCCCAGCCGCCTGGAGTCCTATATAAGCAGGGCTTTTTCGGGCCTCTGGGTCTTTTCGTCTCAGCAAGCAAGAAACCAACAAGAGCTGTAACACAATAAAGAGTACGCTGGAAGGATTCCTCGAGTGACGCGTCGTCCTTTGCCCGCGGCAAGGTGATCCTCTTGACAATGGAGAGTGAACATAGAGTTATGAACAGACAGGGACAGGTATGACATCCTGAGTTCAGATCCCCAGCATCCACATACAACACCATGGCACAGGTAGACTCCTGGACCTCATTGACCAGCCAGTCTAGACAATCAGTGAGCTCCAAGTTCAATGGAAGACCCTGCTTCAAATATCAGGTTTGAAGCAATGCAAGAAAATTGCAGGTCAAGATAGAAGCAAAGCAGAAAGCAAGTTAAGGTTCTATAATCTATTCATAATGTTCTAAAGTCACTTCTTTCCAGAATTTCCAAATCCCTAAACTAGAATTTATTGTTCTAGCCTCCTCCCATTACCTACACATAGAACTTTCTTTCCAGGATTCCCGGTAATTGCCTTTCAATTTGGCACAGCCAAGGATGCCCATTAGGTTGTCTCTTCCCACCAGATGTTTTTCAGCTGTTCTCAATATCTTTCTGATAATGCTTTGCCATCTGCCACCTTAATGGTGATACCACAGGGACTGGATGCTTTAGTGACTTTGCTGTTCTAGTTGTGAAGACCTGGCCTGCTGCCTCATTCTAGGAAAGTCTGATGTTCGTAGTCATCATATTACCCGACTAGTTATTACCTTGATTCCGTCTTGTAACAGACCCGTTAGCTAACTAGGCAGTAGTGAGATGAAGGACGGAGAGCGCTCACTGCCTTGTCTCATCCCTGCACTGTTCTTCATTAGAGAATGAACATATAACATCCTTTCTGACAGCCGCATGTTCAGTCATTAGGGCATTAGCTAACATCGTTTTGCCTAGCCAATACTATTTGCTGTTACCTTAAATATATTTTTTTAGCCAATACCATTTGCTGTTACCTTAAATATTTTTTTTATCACCACTCCAATAGCACATCAGAAGCAGCTATGTGCCTCTTGTGTCACCTTGATAGTCATCCCTTACACGTGGCAATCTTAGGCTTGTTTGATATTCTCTACGGCTGAATGGAGACAAATCTTGGCCCTTTGAGATCAACAGTCAGTTATCAGAATCAATGTCGGCTAAGGCACAATGATAGTTAATGATGCTGATTTCCAGGGACCGTAAATCAGTTTGTAATCTATTTGTATATACCTATTGAGATGATTACTTCTCTTTCAATTATTCACAGTAATGGAAACTATTTTTCTGAAACCATGATTATACTAGATGTCAGAAAGGTTATCACTGTTAGCTCATAATCCCTTCCAAAGTCCCACTGGGAATGGTTGTTACTGGGACTTTAGCAAATACTGCAGTAGGTACGGAAGAGCTAACGATGTGCATACTAATCACAATGTACCTGTCTTCAGTTATCTGTTTACATTTTAATTAAGAATTTTAAGATTTGGTCCCTATCATATGATAATCTCATATATTATTTTCTAAAACAACTGTGATTGTGGTCGTGAGCCAGGTTTGCTTGTAGAACATTCAAGTTAAAGTTTAGAACTAAAAGAACATGTTGATACAGTTGTCACCAGGGTAAAATACACATTCACTGGTGTCATAACAATGACTTATCCTGACATACCCCCTTCTCCATTGCAAGCCATATTTAACTTACTAACGAAAATATCAGTCTTTTGTTTGACTTTGTACTGAGATGCTAAACAGTAACTTGATACTTTATGGAAAGCTGCCACATAAGAAGAAGAGAAGCCATGGCTGTGTGTGTGTAGCAACAGTGAAATAACCAGGCGATAATAGTTCACTCACTTCCATTTTAGCCAAGAAATGTATTTTGGGTTTGTTTGGGTTTTTTTTTCTTTTTTGTTTTGTTTGTTTTTTTTTACAAACACAGAATAATGTGGTTTTGTAAGCCATAAAGCATGCTCATATATGGTTAAATATATAGTGGTGATATATAGTTAAATGAAAGGAATAAGACATTCATTAGCAAGGGTCATGAATGAAAACTGCCATCCAGGGCAGAATGGCATGAGGGCAAGGACAGGGGTACTCAGGGGCTGGCAGTAGTCAGATACTCAGGAGCTGATGTGTGCGCTCAGATTTAGTTTTGTTTTAGACGATGTACTGCTGTGAAGCCCAGTCTTGTTTTGGATCCACCATCATCCTGCCTCAGCCTCCCTTGGATGGAATTATGGGCAACAATATATATCTGGCTGTGTTCTCTGACTTGTGTTAAATGAATACAATCTTGGCCAGTAAAGAAGAAACCGAGTCAAGACTAATGAAAAAAGTCTTTGTAAATGAACTTAACAAACTCCACTGTACTTCATATAATCACTGCTGCTTTGCACCCATAAGAGTGTTTTTGAAGTTTTCAGTGCAGTTAATTGAAACCCTACTAGATGCAAATCAAAAGTTCCAGCCTTAATTGAGATATTTTGAAAATTGAACCCATTGCTTCAGGCAGGTGCTACATGAGATTCCATTAATATAGGTAATTAACATTAGCCTCTGCTTTAATTAACATGCACACTTTAATTAGCAAAGCATTAACCAACATTAAAAAATCTGATCTTCATGCATCACAAAAAACTGCAAAGTTATGACTAGTATGTTATTTTTCTCCAAGGTTGTAAATCACAAAATAGCAATTCCTTTCAGAGAACACACCAAATTTAAAATATTAAACAGGATGAGACATAGGAGTAGAAACTACCAGTATGAAAAGCGATGTTCTTAGAAAACACAGAGCCAAAGGTTTCCATATTTTAAACATGAATAGCATCCTAGTCTTTTAATAATCTTTTGGGAGGCACAGGACACTGACATGAAAGTTTCCCATAGACCATCATCTTCTTTTTATAGAATGGACAAATGGTTATGTTACATGACATAGCAGGATCATCTACTTCTTCAGCTTTTCTGACTCTTCCCAGAGACAAGACTGAGCACCGGTTAGGGATGGTATTTAACAATAGAACCTTGAAGCTAGCAGATAATTTATTTTTTAAAAAAAACAGCGCTGCATGTTTCAAAATGGTCATTTACCGTCACCTTACTTACATTATGTCCCAGACAATAAATAATCACTAAGCACATAGCTCTTATTAATACAAAATTAACTTTCATGTTATTTCCTTACTCTGGTGGCTTGGATGTGCTGAATTTTAAGTTGTGTTCATTTAATATTAGTATCCTTTTGTTTTAAGTTATGCTAATGTTATAGCAAAAGAAACAAACAAACAAATAAGTAGCAGGCCTTTAAAGCACACATTTCAGAACAATCGGTGATATCCAGATTATTCACTAAGCAAGTTGCTCAGGATGCTGAAATACAACTCGGCAGACAAGTGCTTGCCTAGCATGTGGGAGGTCTTTGGAGAGAGAGAATATTACGCAAAATTAAGATAACTATGTCCCTGCAAATTCTCTTCTGTATACAAGGAGTATTTTAGGACAAAGACATTTGGGTGGCTACACAATGAAAGTAAATGAGTCCCAAGTGTTCTGAAAAGACGTTCAAATCTAAGCAGAAGATATCAGAGGGCGGGGTACTGTATCACATCGGAAGGGGGGCAGGAGAGAGAGGCTGGGAAGTACACGGAGCCGTACAGGCTCATTCGCTCTGTCAAGTTATTGCTAACTTGCAATTGCTTGTTTCCAGGACTCCAAGGAGGGTTGGGCTGCTTTCCTTGTCCTAACACTGGCCACTTTGACACAGCTACCACAGGCTAGCACCTTTATCCTTCATAAATGTCACTGAGTGGAGCCCCATTCACCTACCTAGATAACAAATGTAGGCTGGATAAAAAAGGGCTTCCCCAGGCTGACCCCAATGTCATGTTTTGTTCTTTTTTTTCTTCTTATTTCCTTTATTCCTTATTTATTTTCTTACTTACTAACTCATTTATTTATTTTGCATACCAAGCTAGCACTCTACCATTGGGCTACATTGTAGCCGCCCCTTAAGATTTTATCTTTTATTACTTTTCAAGTAATTTCTTCTCCCATAAATTTGCCTACGCCTCCTTGCCCCCAGACATGAGAACTTCCTACCATGACGTCTTCATAAGCAAGACTTCAGTGTGAAATGCCTTCCCCGAGGTTTTCTCTTACTTGGTTGAGGCCAAAAACTCCCAGTTCGCGCTCTTCTGTCTGTCTTTCTGACTGTGCATCACTGACCACCTTCCATTGGTACAGAGACATGCATTCGGAAACATAAATTGTAGCGTCCTAAATAATCTTGAGCTCCTCAAGGTCAAGGCATCTCCCCAAGCTTTATGCTCCCATTTTGCATGCCATAGTTACTTGACAACTTGATATTTGGCATTTTAAAGGTTTAATTGACACATAACATGTCCTATTACATAATAAGCTATTTGAATCTGGTATAGTGTTTACCCAACAATACTCTTTACCTATAATCTAGTCCAAAATAAGGCAGACACTTTTAGATCACAGGGTAACCAAGGCAAGAAGACAATAATAGTGTTCATTGATATGTATAGAGAGTCTTTGTATCTTAGCCCAACTCATTTTGATGATATAAACATCTCTTTTATATTAATTGTTATGAATCTGCTGAAATTTCAATCATTTCTAGGTAGTCAGTATGTTGATTTTAATAGTTTTACCCACTGATATGTTGTCCAGTTTGATGGCTGTCAGAAGGGTCACTCTCCTTTGAAGACATGGTCACTAGTAGGCTGCCCTTCCTCTAGTGGACGGTCCCACCCCCATGCGCATATGCACAGCACTTTTGGACACAAAAGACAGGAGAAGATGAAGATGAGAGGAAGATAGGGTGAGGGGTAGTAGGGGAGGTTAAAGGAGGTAGTGATGGGTGGTTATCATCAAAATACATTATATAAATACATGAAATTTTAAAAGGATAAAATGATATTAAAATAAGATGTCCTCATTATGTGGTACATTATACAGAGGTTGAAAATCTCATATATATTATTTTGAATTTAAATCTTTCTGAGTAGCCAATTGTATTCTTTATATATTGTTTTTAAACAGCGGCTACATAAAGATTACAATTATGTGTAAAGTGTCTTTATGAGAACCATTTGTGGCATACCTTCCCAGCACACAGACTTGTACATTTTGTTGTATTTAACTTGTCTGTTGTATTTACGGTTGGGCACTCAATTCCCTTTCTCACAGAGAAGCACAGCTCCTCTTTTTAACCCATGTCGTCTCATTCCACAACAGAACATCCTCTAAGACAGCCCTTGGGGGGAGAGAAATACACTGTGGGCCAGTGTCAGGCAAACAGACCTAGGATGTCAGGCACTCAGGCTTCAGAGTCCAGCTCTGGTGAAACTAGAGAATGGAATAGCTTCAAAAAGCTCCCCCAGCCAGTTGCAAATGACATACCAATATTAAATTGAGCATGACATTTTTTTGAGAGAGGAAATTACACAGCAGATATATAGCTGCTAAAAATTATGGGCATTTTATAGGGCAAAGGCTCCTTTTTAATAAAGAACTGAAATAATGACTTCAAGTTTGAGCAATTAGTAGGGGTTTAAGGTACAATGGTTTCCAATTAGACTTATGCACATGGCAGAAGAGCCCAGGTGGGTCTCTGAGTTGCTACTTGTAGTCTGCACCAGTTTTAAAGGAAAGAGACCTAAAATTTCCACTCATACATAAATGTAAATGATGAAATTCAATTAGTATGTTTTTGCATTGATTGACTATATCAATTCATGACCATACATAATAATGAGGCAATATTTTGTTTCCTTTATGTTTACTAACATACAAGCCATTCAAAGCAAAGGAACAGACACAAGCCTGACACTTCTGTCAACTTCATTGTGTTCTTCAAGGTAAAGATCATTATCCTTACAGATAATAGATGAGGAAATTGGCACACAACCCTTACTTACTGATCAATACAAGAAACAGGAAAAAAAAATAACCAAACGTAGTAACGAAACTGTCAATGGAAGAATACTTTGATATTGAGGCCTACCATGGACCAGCTAACAGGGCAACTCTTTCAGGTTTTAATGAATGATATACAAAGCTACATGAGAGAAAATTAGTGTTAGGTTAAGTTTTAGAGACAGGCATTCAGAAAGAGGGATGTGAAGAAAACAGGAAAAGAAGAGAGGGTCAGGAGAGGTGGCTCTTCCAGTTCCCACAGGATAGCTCACTACTGTCTGTAACTCTAGCTCCAGAGGCTGCAACACCTTCAGATGTACATGCAAGCAATACCAGTGCACATAAAATTAAAAATAAATAAATAATTTTAAAAAATACATTAAAGAAGAGAAAGGTGGCCCACTCAGAGGACTGGGCTGAGTGCACTTTAGGTAGAAAGTTGTTTTCTGCATTGGCAAGAATTTCATTTGGTGATAAGGTTGTCACTGCCTTTAAGGAATGTCTTATTGGAAATGTATCTGGTCTGATACAATAGTAAAAAAAAAGAATGTGAGGACTTTCATCCTAAGGAATTTTGTGTGCTTTTATAAAGGCCAGGAGACAAATGAATGCTTCACAGAATAACCCAGCTCCTTGACATTGTGAGTTTCTAAGAGAAGGAATGAAAAGCAGGTAAGAGGCAGATGGGAAAAGGCCTGGGCTAGGAAACATAACAGCCTGCGTCCATGCTTCTCCAAAGGATCTTCTCCGGGGAGAGCTAGTAGCACTTGGAGCACACTGGTCCCTATCTAGGAAGTTCAGGAGATGAGAGTGAGAATCTGTAGCTAGGGAATCTGGCAAGACAATGATGCAAAAAGTGGGGGAAGAGAAACATAAACATAGTCACTCCATTATTACATATCCAACAAATAAAGTTAGATATCAATAGTATAAAAAAGCTGGAAATCTCATATGCAGAGGCTGAAATAAAGATTTATACACTTCTAAAGGAAGATGTATGTGTAAAAAGAGTAGATGATCCAGTCCAGGACCAAGGGAGACAGAAAAAAAAAAACCTTCAATTAAAAAAAAATCTGTAAAGTGAAGGACCCAAAGGAAAATAATAATGATGTGCTGCATATAATCTCTATGGTAAATATGGCTTCTACAGTCCACAGTGATGCAAATGATTTCAGTGTAGTTTGAATGATGGTGTCCCATCTCTTCTGTATTGAAACTTAATCCCCAATGCAACACAAGCTTGGCCTTTAAGTAATAAAGGCTAAGCACCTTCCCAGAAGGACTCTCGGTTGAGGGAGGGCACCCATTCTCCCATCCTTTCCACAAGTTAGAAGAGTGTTCCTACTCCAGAGGGCACAGCAACAAGGTGCTGGTTTGAACATGGAGAATGTACCCTCATTGAAGAGCAAACCTGCCAGTGCCTTAAGTGTCTCAACCTCTATGAGAAGTAAATAGCTCTTCTCTATAAATAGTGTCTCAGGTACTCTGCTGCAACAGCACAAATGGCCTAAAGCAGGTCCTTGTGGTATGGAGTATACTATCTGCCACAAGAAGATCCCTCAACTACTGTGATGATGGTCCAAAACATTCAGGAGTGTGAAGTCCGTAGTCTGTGACACATGCAATAACTGTGACAGCCCTGTTTTAGAAGGAGAATGGTTAGAGCTTGGAAGGATGGATAAGGTAGACACTCAATAGTACATAAGTGCAGGACACTAGACATCCATGGTAGGACTTATTAAAATATATAGTAAAAGACAAAAAGGGCTATTGGTCAAATTACCATGATAAGTACCAAGGCCAACTCAAGTTGCCTCTGTAGCCCAAGTGAAGTTTGAAATCTAGGTACCATTGATAATTTTCTTCCTTTTTATGTCTCAATAACTTAAAACTAATTTTATTACCCTCCTTTCAAGAGTCACAGGATTACGTTTATGAAAACATAAAAAGATCATTCTTGATGCTACCTAATCCAGTTTTCCTCTTAAGTTTTGATATTTTTTCAAAGTATTAGAAACCTATTCATAGCTTAGGTTAAGAAGGGTGAAAACTTATTCTGTTTTTTTGTGGAGAAACCTGCTTCAATTAAAACACATTTCAGTTGATAATTGATTCACTTTTATTTTAAAGCCAACATAAGGTTTCGTAAACTAATTGTGTCTAGCATTTAGAAATCATGATGAGTTTATATCCTTAAAAGCTGTATCAGGATGTGTTAGTATTCGTGCAGAGTCGATGAAGCACGGAGAACACGGATGCACAAGTTTGCACTGCCTGTGACCCTAGCTCAGTCAGTACTGTTTAAGAGAGAATGAGAGCTCAAGTAGGCTACCTGGTTTTAATCTCTAAACTCTCTAGCTTCGAGACAAATTCAATCTATAAAACTGTAATAAATCTATAATCTGTAGATGATTAATTCAACATCCATGTTAAGAAGAAACAAGAGTTCTCATAAGGATCTAGTTTCAAAATGAGCTACAGAAACAGTGGACAGAGTCCATGGGAGCTTGGCAACACACGTTAGTGATAGCTCTTCATTTGTAAAAGCCAAATTAAAACTAACCTGGGATGAAATGCTTTGAATTCTTTATATGACTCTAATAAAATTTGTGTCACCTTAAGAAGGGAACTACATATAATAAACATAACTTATTTAAAGTGATTTACTTAGTTTTCCATATTTGTTCTATGTTAACATGCTAAAACAGTATATTGATTCATATTTATAAAAATAAAGAAATAATGATTCATAGTAAGAAAAGCATACATACAGACTTATAAATGATGAATACAAAATAAAAAGAAAAATATACTAGAATATACTGCAATCTTTCAGTTCATGCCTTAGAATTATAAAGAAAATTCTAGAAATTTACTATAAACTTAGCAACACAGTTAAATGTAAAATAAGTTTCGGCATGCATTTCTTTGGCCAGTTGGCATACATAATAGAAAAATGCTGGAGAATAGGTTAAAGAGTCTAAAAGGATTTTAACCTTAAATTTGACAGAAGTTAAATGGCTGTGACACCAGGCTCCCCTGCTTTATTCCAACTAGTAATCCACCCTCAAAGTTCCTGTCAGGTAAATGACCTTGTATTTCATTAACTGATAATTAAATGGATTTATTCCACTAACGGTTTTAATTAAAATGCTAGAAATATTGATTACCCCTCTCATCCTTATTCCCCCAGATGAAAAAAAGGTTTTAGGAATGTTTATTTAGAGAAGACAGAGAATTAAATTAGATTGAATCTCTGTGAGACCCGAAGACTGCCTCTTTCATTTCTGCTGCTCAAGCAGAAAAAGGTTTCAATTTTTTGATGTTTGATTAATTATTTTGAAATCCATTTATGCTTACCTTGGTGTTTAATTAAAAATGTCATTTTTAGCATAATTAAATTGGCTATCTGTGGAAGACTAACTTCAAACTTATATTTTAAAAATTCGATGCCCCCCCTTTTCTTTTGGTAAAAGAAACTTTTTAGTTATTTGCTTTCTCAGGGACGGTGCCACCTCATGAATGGAAAAGCAGAACTGCTGAGTCTACTCGGATTCCTACTTTTGAAAGTTAGGCTAAATATGCTCAGGACTTTTAAGTCTATGGTTCTGGCTTTTAAGCCATTAGTGAGTCATTCATTTTATCAGACACAGGGGATGCTCTTCTGAATGTGTCGAGCTACATAGTGTTTATACTAAAGTATAGCTCAAAACCGCCCTTAGCGTGCCTCGATGCTTTCAACAGCTCCGATTCAAGAAGGTTTCAAGTAAGATACAGTTTGTACCTCCAGGTTTGTCAAAGCTCATTCAGGCAACTGGAAACCATTCTTGCTAAATTCCAGCCCTGATAACGACAGAGAGGGAAGGGAGGTAAATTGGAAAGAAGGTGCCAAGCTGCTGGCTTATGGTGCCCCACAGAAGGTGTGCCCTTCCAAGTGGCTCACCAAAAACGGCTCTTCTGAAAACGATCACTATCACTACGTTTAATGCGTTTTAAAGAGTTACTAACTTCCACATAAAAGAACAGTCCAACCTCAGAAGCAAGCGACGGAAACCCAGTCTTACTTGTGAGACATTTTGCTATCATTTTAAAAATTCAAACTATCTAGACTTTAACATATCATTCTAAAATGTCTATTTTGAAAGTAATACTTACTGGAGTCTCCCTTTAGCAAAATCTGGCACATAATAGTGTGGACTTACTGAAGTCACAGAAATAGAAGGCATTTAATTCTCTCCATTGTGACTACTGCAGCCTTAGAACCCTGCAGCGGCCATTTGTATTATTGTAAATGGAAAAGGGGGAACGGCTAAAGACTCTACAAAAACTCCTACTAGGTACAATTCAGTATATTGTAATTTGTCTTTTTTAGGGCTTAAGTGTCTTGTAGGCTACACACACACATACTTTTTCTTGTCATGTTGAAGGTATAATGACACTGACAACCTATGTTTGAATGAGTTTCAGGAAGGGTCGGCCCTAAAGAGGTGTTTGCTTAAAAACCAAGGCGTATTTCACACAACTTTGCGTACTAGTATTACCGTGGCACAATGGTCCACAAGTATCAACATCTCATTTTCAATTGCTAAATATATTTGAGTTCTTAGTATGTATATCATGTAAAGCCAACATTCATCAGTTAACATTTTAAAGTCTCATCTCAATATTGTAAATTTATTCAAAGACTATTATGAATCATTGGTGGAGCTATATCCTGTTTTTGTCATGGGAAGAAAATCCTGGCCAAAGGTTGTGTATCAGGGTGCTGAATTTAAGAGCTGGAAATACTGCTTAAAACAGCTTAGTTAGGGGCTGGAGAGATGGCTCAGTGGTTAAGAGCACTGGCTGCTGCTCTTCCAGAAGTCCTGAGTTCAATTCCCAGTGACCACATGGTGACTCACAATGATCTGTAATGTGACCTGATGTCCCCTTCTGGTGTGTCTGAAGAGAGTGACAGTGTACTCACATACATAAAATAAATAGATCTTACCTATTAAAGATGGGGTGGAAAAGAACTGGATATTTCTTTGTTTGGGAAAAAAACAAACAAACCACACACAGCATTCCAGGTCTGCATTTTTCTTAACAGTATAAGGAGGCATACATACAATGATATACCTTAGTTTTCTCATCTATCAAATGGGAACAAACAGAAAAAGAAAGCTGGGGCCTTAGTGAAAATACTGGCCTCAATGGTCATAAAGGCCATTAGCAAAATGATAATTATATCGGAGGTTCAAATTTGCATAGGACAAAGACTCATAGATAAGGATGTTAACCTGCACTATCCTACTTGAAAATGTCACATTTCTTTTTCATAACAATGCAAACAGTTTGTCATGTCTACTGTTTCTGGTATTTAAACAACAGCTACTTGTCAGAATTACCAATAGTTCTATTACAATTACATACACTTATTTCCTTGACTATTGTTTTGAAGGATAGTGTCATGGCGTGCCCTCAGATAAAGATGGAAATATTTCCAAGTCACCAATAGAGTTTTATTGCTTTTTCCTATGAACTTTAAGGAACTAGCCAAGATGAATAACTTCATTTTTAACACTGATATGTGACATATTTTAACCTGTCTACATACAAAAGTGTGCTGTTAGCAATGCAACTTTCTTCCAGCATGCTATGAATCACCGTGGCCCTCCCCCTACCCCCTCTCATGCACCGTTGCCACTACCTTACCTTCAGCGCTTTTGCTAGATTTCAATGAAGATGGAACTAGAGGGCACACACTAGAATTTTATATCAGTTCAAGAAGGGAAGAAAAGAAAGACATATGAAGGCAGAATGACATTCATTGAAGGTTCCCCAGGGACGATAACACATGTTTTTGTCTCTCACCTGCTAGGCATGCTAAATCAGTGCAATGATAAGCTAATTTATGAAATATATTTCATTGAAACCTGGACATCTTTACTGTTGCTAGCGCAGCCATTAGAATTTCAGGAATAGCAGCAGCCTAATTTTTAAAACATAGGAGATGTGGGTTTCCTAATATCAGGCTTGTGATAGATCATATACATAGCTTCAGAGTACCCAGGAAGGTAACTGCTGTGTATAGCTAGTTAGCCTAGACTTGGACTCTTTCTGTCTTCCTGAAGCTTCTCATACCCATGTTAAATACCATTATTTTTATTCCAATGCCAAAGCATTTTGGTTTTAGTGAATCTAAAAACATATAAATATATCTTCTGTACTATTAGATGCCCTCCATGTACAGCTGCCATTATATCCTTAACTGACCCTTGACACTGCTCTAGCTCAATGTCCAGACTTGCTTTTTTGACCTGTTTGGTCAGTATGCAGCCTTTGCCCACTTTTCTTCAGAACTGTGACTAAAACAAAGCTATTAGGCAATTACAACCAGAAAAATGGACCCAGAAGTGACAGAAATGACTCCAGAGATATGTGGTGCCCAATGTTTCCAGGTGGGCACCAATAATATACAATGCCATCGTGGTAGCCTCTGAGGCTGGTCCTGTTCATTAGCAACAGAGCAGATAGCTTTTCATAGAATCAATGCCTTCTCCAAGGAATGACAAATTAAATGTGGATCAAATTAACAGCATCTAAGCATAAAATTAGAGTCAAAATAAGCATTTTTTTTCCATTAAAAAAGTGCTATTCAGCCTTGTGTGGTATTTTTCCCAGACTCCTTCTTGCTTTACCCTGATCTTCCTGACAGGTTCCCAAGGATTATACATAAACAGCCTCTGCCTCCCCTACCATCCGCAGACTCACTGAAACCAGTACGGCTCTGTTTAAGGCAGGGAAGTTTATCAACACAGGAGGAAGATCCCCTGTCACCCATGATAGACACTGTCATCAAGAAACATGTAAGTCAGAGGAG
>JADRCC010157386.1:0-15546 GCA_019843855.1 Hylomyscus alleni
GTGTGTGTGTGTGTGTGTCCCAAACCAAACAAAGAGAGACATGGTACAGGTAGGGAGGGGAAAGGGAAAGGCAAGGCTCTAGAGAAGAAATTGTGTTTTCTGGAAGGTTTTCAGCCTCTCAAGGTAGCATCACTTTCAAGGCTAGCCCATCCATGATCATACACACGACAGAGGATTTTTTTTTTTACTTTTTTACTTTTTTTATTAGATATTTTATTTACATGTCATATGATATCTCCTTCCCTGATTTCCCCTCTGGAAAAAAAAAAAAACTTATTCCCTCCCCCTCCCCCTGCTCACCAACCTACCCTCTCCCGATTCCTGGCCCTGGCATTCCCCTACACTGGGGCATAGAACCTTCACAGGACCAAGGGCCTCTCCTCCCATTGATGACTGATTAGGCCATCTTCTGTTATACATATGCTGCTGGAGCCATGAGTCCCACCCTGTGTGCTCTTTGGTTGGTGGTTTAGTCCCTGGGAGCTCTGAGGGTACTAGTTAGTTCATATTGTTGTTCGTCCTAAGGGACTGCAAACCCTTCAGCTTCTTGGGTCCTTTCTCTAGCTCCTACATTGGGGACCCTGTGCTTGTTCAATGGATGGCTGTGAGCCTCTACTTCTGTATAGGTCTTGGGCTGTCAGAGCTCTCAGGAGACAGCTATATCAGGCTCCTGTCAGCCAGCACTTGCTGATATCCACAATAGTGTCTGCATTTGATGACTGAATATGGGAAGGACTCACAGGTGGAACAGTCTCTGGATTGTCCTTCCTTCAATCTCTGCTCCATAGTTTGTCTCTGCAACTCCTTTTGTGGGTACTTTGTTCCCCCTTTTAAGAAGGAACGAAGTATCCACACTTTGGTCTTCCTTCTTCTTAAGTTTCTTGTGGTTTGTGGATTGTATGTTGTGTATTCTGATCTTCTGGGCTAATATCCACTTATCAGTGAGTGCATACCATGTGTGTTCTTTTGTGATTGGGTTACCTCACTCTGGATGATATTCTCCAGATTCATCCATTTCCCTAAGAATTACATAAATTCATTGTTTTTAATAGCTGAGTAGTACTCTATTGTGTAGATATACCACATTTTCTGTATCTATTCCTCTGTTGAGGGATATCTGGGTTGTTTCCAGTTTCTGGCTATTATGAATAAGGCTGCTCTGAGCATAGTGGAGCATGTGTCCTTATTGCATGATAGAGCATCTTCTGGGTATATGCCCAGGAATGGTATAGCTAGGTCCTTTGGTAGTACTATGTCCAATTTCCTGAGGAACTGCCAAACTGATTTCCAGAGTGGTTGTACCAGCTTGAAGTCCCACCACCAGTGAAGTAGTGTTCCTCTTTCTCCACAACCTCATCAGCATCTGCTGTCACCTGAGCTTTTGATCTTAGCCATTCTGACTGGTGTGAGGTGGAATCTCAGGGTTGTTTTGATTTGCATTTCCCTGATGACTAAGGATGTTGAACATTTCTTTAGGTGCTTCTCAGCCATTCGGTATTCATCAGTTGAGAATTCTTTGTTTAGCTCTGTACCCCATTTATAAATAGTGTTATTTGGGTCTCTGGAGTCTAACTTTTTGAGTTCTTTGTATATATTGGATATTAGCCCTCTCTCAGATATAGGATTGGTAAAGATTTTTTTCCCAATCTGTCGGTTGCTGTTTTTGTCCTATTGACAGTGTCCTTTGCCTTTCAGAAGCTTTGTAATTTTATGAGGTCCCATTTGTCAATTCTTGATCTTAGAGCATAAGCTATTGTTATTCTCTTCAGGAAATTTTCCCCTGTGCCCAATATAATATAGTAAAAATGGCCATCTTACCGAAAGCAATCTACAGATTCAGTGCAATCCCCATTAAAATTCCAACTCAATTCTTCACAGACTTGGAATGAGTAATTTGCAAATTCATCTGGAATAACAAAAAACCTAGCATAGCAAAAACTATTCTCAACAATAAAAGAACCTCTGGTGGCCATCCCAGACCTTAAGCTGTACTACAGAGCAATTGTGATAAAAAACTGCATGGTATTGGTACAGTGACAGGCAGGTGGATCAATGGAACAGAATTGAAGACCCAGAATTGAACCCACACACCTATGGTCACTTGATCTTTGACAAAGGAGATAAAACCATCATGTGGAAAAAAGACAGCATTTTCAACAAATGGTGCTGGCTCAACTGGCAATTAGCATGTAGAAGAATTCAAATCAATCCATTCCTATCTCCTTGTACAAACCTCAAGTCCAAGTGGATTGAGGACCTCCACATAAAAACAGATACACTGAAACTAATAGAAAAGAAAGTAGGGAAGAGCCAGGACAGAAGATCTTAAATCACATGCTCCACTGACTGAAACCAAAATATCAGGAGAGCTGGGCCTGCATCTCCTGGGTGGGACCTAGAGCGGTGACCCATAAGGCAGGCCCTGCCACAGCTCCAACCTGGGACACCAACCTCCATACCTGCCACGGGGGAGTCGCAGCTGTGGTTGGGCACACTCAGGGGTGGCATCCTCTGTAACTCTTTTCCAGGATGGACTGTCTAGTGTGACTAGGCCTGCCGGGGAGCACCAGATCTTAAACACGTTCTTACGTCTGATCCATGGATGAAAGGGGCGCCCAGGCCTTGACAATGTTGGCCCTGTGATCAGGGGGAAGGATGGAGGAGTTCACTTGTCCCTGACATCATCTTGGCAGAGTACCTTCAACGTTTAACTTGCAGATTCAGTATGCAGCCATGGTAGGGCCCTGAAGGAGTTATTGGAAGGACGGGCTCTGTACATCTTGAAAGACGTACATAGCAGATTTGGGTAGTTTTTTTTTCTCTGTGAGTCCATAAATGAAACCAGTGGGGAACCAGCTACACCACATACCCCTTTGCATGTGTGTTAAGGTCATCTGTCTGTTAAATGGAAACATTTAAAAATATTCCTCTTTTAGAATCTGTGAGGGACCTCCGTTAATGCCTGTGGCTTAGGTGTCCCTTGGCCTGCAGAGCTTATAGGTAGAAGTCTCTATAGTGGTTACCCCATGCCTAGTTTCTACGGGAGATCTGCATCTGGCCAAGCACCTCAGGCCTCCAGGCCACCATGCTCTCTTTTGCGATGGACAGGCCTGGGCCTCAGATTCAACTCTGCTGCATCCTGGGTCAGCTGTCCAACCTCTGGGTTGGTTCTCACGGGTGCAAGCCTGACAGACAAGCCATCCTAGTCTGTGAATTTCTCTCTGCGTGACCTCTTTCTAAGTTAGAAATGTGCCTGACCACTTACACATTCCGAGAGTGCGGGTCTACAAACCAGCTGTCTCATGAAGGCCTTAGGAAGGAAAGTGATAAAAAAAAAAAAAAAGAGTGTCCCGAAAGCCAGGAAGCTTGCTTTCAAATGATAACACTGAGTAACACCAGAGCCTGACCCGGGGACCGTACTTTGGCATTCTTTTCCTATTCACAGAGCCCTGGGCTGCCCTGGCTTTGTACAAGGCTTTGGGGATTTGTCTGCAGAGAAGCTAGCTTGGATTTACAATCCAGAGTTGCCGTGGACATAGCAATTGAGAATTATCTTACTAAAAGAGGGAGAGCTAAAAGAGGGAGAGCGGTCGCTTGAGGAGTAGATGAAGCATGGAAGGGGCACGACCGAACGGTCTAAAAGGCCCGAGTTCTGTTTCTCAAGTCAGTTGCACTCTTTGCCTCACCGTTTGCACCCGGGAGTGACTCTTGCACCCCACTCTGTGAGGGCTGCAGTGTCCCTCTAGCTGCTCCGTGCTGGATCTGCGCTCTTTTCCCAGCCGGCCAGGCTAGGTGGGAACAGCTCTTCCTGCTCGGGTGCCTTAAGCGACCTACTCGCGTTCACTGGGCTTGGTGCCACCGGGCACAGGACCCAGGCGGCGTCCCCAAGCGGTCACCCGGGCGGCTCCCCCGCGTGCGGCGCTCACCTGTCGGCCCGCCTCTCCCGGGCGCCCCAGGTGGCTCGGGGCGGGGAGGAGCCGCGCCCCGCCCCGCGCGGCCACAGCCATCGCCAGCCCGGAGCGGGTGCCTGGAGCCCAAGCCGGGAGCCGAGCGAGGCGCCGAGAGCCGGCCGGCCGCGTCCCCGCAGGTGAGTCGGGAGAGCTCTGCGGGGTGGCCGCGTGCAGAGCCCGCAGAGCAGGGGCTGGGAGGGGCGTGCGGCTGCGGCGAGCACTGCGAAACGCCCCGCGGAGCACGGGGACTCTCCGAGCCGCGGGGGAGCGCAGCTGCCCACATCTGGGATGGGGGAGCCCAGAGGTTGCCATAGGGGGTGACTCCAGGGCTGGAGGCCACCGCTGAGGCTGGGGCCCGACTGCACAGCTAAGTGCGAGCCAGCTCCCGCCCTTCCCTCTGCGGCTCTTGGAGCCGCGGTCTCTCCTGCCTGGCGCTTGACTTTGTTGTTAAATCACTAACTAGCACGTTGGTTAGTTGGTTCGTTAAAGCGGGGTCGGCGGGGTACTCCAGGGAGCATACACAAGTACGCGCGGGTCTTGTGTGCCCGAGGGTGTTGTGGGGTGAAGGGGTGCTGCCCACTTCCCGGTGCCTGGCGATCGGAGTGATGAAGTGGCAAGAGTGCTTCAGAATGGTGTTTAAATTTCAGTTCACTTACTAGCTCTGTGACCTTGAGCAAGCTCCTTAACTTCTCTGAGCCCGTTTCCTAAAAGATAATATGGGTGTTATAATCATCAGATGCCCTTAAATTATTTGATGCCCACAAAGTACCTAGCATGGTGCTTGAGGGTTTTTCCTCCTGGCTTAGTCCCCAGGTGTTAAAGTATTCTACACTTCTTGTCTCCAGAGGTCCTTCCACCTTTCGAGATAGAAGACACCTGGGGGTTGGGGGCAGAGTGGTAGTGTTGTGTGCCTGGGAGGATTGTGGGCGCGCTTCCCGACACGCTGACTGTAGTGGCGATGGGGGTGGGTGGGGCGGGGCTGTTCCTAGCTGCTAAGATCAAGATGGTCAGTGCACGTGTCCCCCTGTAGAAGGGGATTTTTAACCTGTCCCTGCCATTAAGAACTGTCAGAATTTCTTTTCTTGGGGTTTTTTGGGTTTGGTGACTTATGCAATGTAGGAATTGGCTGAGTCCTCCAAAGGAAAAGTCTGAGGGTTGCAGTTTCCTGTGTAGCTAGATCTTGTCACTCCTATGAGCTCCCAGGACAAGTTCTCTCCTCAGGGGAATAGGAAATAGGACTAAAGAAGAGAGATGGAGATCTCGTCCATTATTCTACCCTTCCCTAGATCTTCCTGGTGCACTGGACCAAAGTAAGTTCAAGCCATCTTAGCAGATCAAGAGTGGGTTTCCCTGAGAGGAGTGAGTCTGTACTACCCAGATGCCACCAGCACTGTGGAAGATTAACTCAGCTCCTGGGATGGACAGCCCTGTCTCACTCAAGCATAGGCGCTTTGAAAGCCAGCTCTCAAGAAGCAGTTTCGTTCTAGGCAGACAAAAAATAGGACTGTGTGTCGCACCGTGTCTGCTTTTTCTTGAGGACACCTCAAGGAGGTTGCTCAGTGTGGACAACCTGGATGCCCAGCCTGCCAGCCTTTATTCAGTGCTTAATTCATTCAGTCATTCCACATTTGGTCAATGCCCAGTGTATGCCAGAGCCTCTGACAAGAGTGAGGGTGGATGCTCCGAGGAAAGATGTATGTGAGGATAGCTGTGTTGGAGGTTGTCTCACTGGGGACATAGGACCATGTGAAGTGTCCCTAGGAAAGTGGGGCTTAGCTCTAAATGGAGATGAGCAGGCTGTAGAGCAGTATATCAGTGAGTCACTGTCTGGGTCACAGAGCAGGGTGTCTGAAAGGTCACATGTTAATGTATGTGCTTTAGTTAGGTCACATTACCTTTTCCCCAGGATGTATGGGGGAGGGGAAAAGGAAAGAGGAGTTTACAGCTATAGGTTGCCTTCTAGAAATTTCTCTAAGCTTTCCCTGATTTTCATGGGGAATCCTATTGTCAATCGCATTGCCTTCTTTGCATTCATAGCAGAGGACAGGACAGGGCTCACTTGTGTCTTCCTTTAGATAATAAGAACATCTAAGTTTTCTTACAGGTCTTGTCATTGGCCATGTGCCATTGGCTGGAATGGGCAGCCTCCCCCTAGACCAACCTTTAGCAGCAGCTTTAGGGTTGTGATCACTTTTGCCAGATATTCTTCTGAGCTGTGGTTGGGGCTCATCTTCCCTGAGCTCTGCGTCTCGTACAATCGGAAATCTGCAAGCAAGGTCCAAGGTGAGGGTGGGCACTCAGTCATGGCTCCTGCAAATCCAGAGCTCAGTTCAGTAGGAAAAGTATGGGTCGGGGCTGGGGAGGAGGGGAGGAAAGAACTGGGTATGGCATAGCAGGAAAGACAGGGGCACCCTTTGTTGGGACCCCAGTGTGGTGTCATTTTTTTGGACAACTTACACATGAAACCTCGAAAAGGCTTTCTAAGCTATCCATATGCCCCTTAGGATGAGTGACAGTTTTCTATGTATCCTTGTCATTTACAGAGCAGTAATGGCTTGGAAGAGTTCCAGGAGGGGCCATGTGTAATTGAAATCTCACAGATGTCTGTGGTCTTCCTCTAAGGACCCACCTTAGCCCAGGGCCTTCTCAGTCCTTCTGAGAGCACTCCTTTGCTCAAAGCCATGGCTTGGTTTCAGCATTGTTACCTGCTTTCTAACTAACAGGCCGGGGCTTGGCGGACAGGCTTCCGGATGCTGAACTCAGTAGGTGACTTTTAGGGACCGGGTTAAATGCTGCTTTGAAGTGTTTAGCCCGTATTCATTGAAGTGCTGGGTGAATGATGCTCTTTGTTTCCATTGGGCATGGTGGACACTAGTGGACATTTGGTGTTCTGTTGTGGAATCTGACATGCAACTTCCCATAATCCTCTCTCCTCAGTACCTAGTTAGACCAGAAGTTGGAAGGATGAGTGATCCGAAATCTTGGAGAAAGTAGGTGGGAAGCTACTTTAACTATTAACTATTTAACTATTGTTGTCAGGATCATTTAACTATTATTGTCAGGATCACTGTGCAGAAGTAATGATTCAATCCTGGGGCCAGTATCCTTTCCATAAAGAAGCACTAAGCCCCTACTGTGTGCCACTGTTTAAAATCTGGGAAATCCAAAATCCTTAAAAATGAGAAAGTCATTGTTCTTACGGAGCGTACAGTCCCCCAGGAGGAAACATATCCATGTTTTAGACAACACTGAGCCAGGTTGAGGATGTCACTGCAACACCTGGCCACAATCCTGGAAGTTCCCCCCTTCTCTCTTTCTCTCTCTCTCTCTTTTGTTTTTTTAAGACAGGGTTTCTCTGTATAGCCCTGACTGTCTTGGAACTCACTCTGTAGACCAGGCTGGCCTCAAACTCAGAAATCTGCCTGCCTCTGCCTCCCAAGTGCTGGGATTAAAGGCGTGAGCCACCACTGCCTGGTGTTTTCTTTCTTATTTACTACAGAGAATTGTTGCCTGAGTGAGTAGGTATGGTTTGGTATGTAAAAAAAGAACAAACGTTTTCCTAGAAGTGGGTTAAATATTAAATTAATTACTTAGAACATTTACTTTTTCTTTTAATGTGTATGTGTGTTTTTATGTACATTTGTGTGTATGCATGTGTGTACGTGTGTATGCACACACACACTTGCACGCGTGTGTGCCAGAGGACAGCCTCAGGAAAAAGCACACTGCGAGACACAGTTTCATCTTGTTTGAAACAGGGTTTTTTACTGGCCTGGGGCTTGCTAGTTTGGCTAAGCAGAAAGCCCTAGGGATCTGCCTGCCTGTCTTTCCCTCCCCAGCCCTGGGATTGCATGTACACAGCACTGCAGCTGGCTGTTTTGTGTTGATTCTGGGATTTGAACTCAGGCCCTCATGCTTGAATGGCAAGCTCTTTCCTGACAGAGCAATCTCCACAACCCCTAATCTTTTATTTATTTTTAAACAGAATTTCTTTGTTATATCTTACCTTGTTCCTATAGTGACTTGCAAAACATACCAGTGATGAGAAATGAGTGAAGACCCATGAGCGAAGGGAAGTCAGGGCCATTCCTGTCATCATTTCGCTCCAGAGTTGTGTAGTTCGGGTGGCAGAGACAGAGGAGTATGACTACACTACAGATGTGCTCGTTCATGCTCAGGGCTCACTACTCACAACACTACTGCAACAGTGAGAAAATACATTTTGGTGCTTCAGACAACTGTAGCCTTTTCTGTATTTTAAAGAACCATTTTTATTTGATAGGAAAAGTAATCCTTTTACTAAGAACATATATAAAAATTTGTCTGATGTGTTTAAAGTCTTAAAATGTCCATGTTTTCTTTTTTAAATTTCATACATTTAATGTTTTGCACTTAGGTCTATGATTTAGCTTGAGTTAAGTTTTGAATTCAGTGTGAATATGAACCAAAGGCTTTTTGGGCATATAAAAACCCAATTATTTTAGCACAAGTTGTTAAAAAGACCAACATTTCCCAACTCAATTTTCTTGGTTATTTCAAAAGAAAATCAACCAAGGACCAGAAATATGGCTTAGCATGTAAGAGCACTTACTGCCTAGCCAGATGGCTCAAGTTTGATTGCTGGTACTGCCCTGGTACCTGATGACGTCAGCAGGTTGTTCTTAGACCTTCAAATAAATAAAAATGAGTAAACAAACAAAGATAAATGTAATGACTGACGTATACTTTGTTTATATATAATTTTAAATATTAAATACAATTAAATAAAATGTCATAAATATAAAGATTGATTCTGGAACTGCCCATTCTATTCTGCGTACTATGTGTAAATATTACCCCATTCAACTGGATTACATTTTGTTAGCACCATTTGCAAGTGGGTAGTGTAGTTCACCAGTGTTGTTCTTTTTCATGATTGTCATGGCTTCTTTAGTGGCTTTGCCTTTCTATGTGAATAGTAGAATCAGCTTGTCAATATCTTTAAAACTTCCCCTGGGGTTTCAGGTGATCTGTAAATTGATTGACATTTTATAATATTTGAGTCTTGCAACCCACAAATAACCAGTCATTGGTCTTTGATTTCTATCATCGGAATGTTTTATAGATTTTAGGAAAAATGGTTTTGTATATGAGGTTTTGTCACGCTTATACTTTAAGCATTTAGTTTTGAGAGTTTCAGTCACTATATAAATGTGGTTTATTTTAGTATACTGAATTTATATTCAGTGGACTTGCTAAAATTACTTCTTGTATGTTGCACTAGACTTGTTGGTAGATCGATTCAAAGTTTTTACAAAGAGAATCACGTGCTTTGTGAATAGAAAGTTTCCTTTTCCAGTACAGATGTCTTTTATGTCTTTCTTGCCTGGCTGTGCTGGCTAAGAATTCTACTCAATTTGGGTGTGGTGAGAGAGAACACTCCCTGGCTTTGATTCTTTCATACGGAGGAAACAACCAGTTGTTCACTTGGTAATTTTTTTAAACTAAAATAGGCCAGGGGTTGAACTTGACGGCTATGCTTTCTGACTCTAGTTTTAGATGTTCATTTATCTCTGATAGCAATTAAAAATAGATACAGACTTCTGAGTTGGTGTGCTGTTTATCATTGAAGCAGGTTTAAAGATGTCTTCTTATTGCTTTTTTTTTTGGTTTGTGTGCCTTTTGATAAGAAGTTTTCCCTCTCTGTTCCTTCTAAGATTTCCTCTTTGTTTTTGGCTTTCAGGGTTTGACTCTGGTATGAACGCTCAGTTTTGCTGCATTGCAGACACACTTCTGCTTTCTCTTTTCTTTTTTCTCTTTCCTTTTTTCTTTTCTTTTTGATTTTTTTGAGACAGGGTTTCTCTGTGTAGCCCTGGCTGTCCTGGAACTCACTCTGTAGACCAGGCTGGCCTCAAACTCAGAAATCCGTCTGCCTCTGCCTCCCAAGTGCTGGGATTAAAGGCGTGAGCCACCACTGCCTGGCCAGGCTTTCCTTTTTATTAAAAAGTTTTTCCCTTATTCACTTTACATCTCACTCACTGCCTCCTCCCAGTCACCCCTCCCACAATCCTTCTGCCATCTTCCTTTCCCTTCTCCTCTGAGCAGGTGGGGTGCCCCTGGCTATCCCTCCACCCTTAGCCAGGCTTTCCTGGGTTTATGGTTTGTAGCTTTTATTCATTCTGGAACATTCACAGCAGCTATTTTTTTTATTTGATTTATTTTCTCCCCTCCTCTCTCTCCCTCCCTCCTTCCCTCCATCTCTCTTTCCCTCCCTCTCTCTCTCCTCCTGAAATTTCAGTTATAGTTAGCTTACAGTTTTTGGTATAGCTTTCCATCTTGAGCACGGTGGTAGTTTTCTGTGTTTATTGCTTACTGTTTTTGTTTAGTTTGGGTAATTTTCATTTTTCATTCACCTGTTTTCAAGTTTGCTTTTTTAAAAAAAAAAAAAAAAAAAAAAACCAAAACAAAACTTGGCTGTGTGAACTCTGAAAGAATCCTTGTCCAGAGTGTTTTTCACTTGTTTCTGAATTTGGCTCTTGGAGTATTTCTTAGAGTATTTACATTGGAGTCTTTTGTTTGTTTGGTTGTTTGTTTGTTTCTCTGTTAAAATACCCTATTTCCTCCCAGATGGATAAATGATTATGTTGTCTATGCATTCCACTAGTTTTTTTAAAATATAAATAAATGATTGTTTTAAATTCTTTCCCTGATAGCTTAATGTTTAAATGACATCTGTTTCAGTTTTATTTACTGCCTTGTGGTTTTCAGTGCAGGTTTTCCTTGTTGTTCATATACCCTGCCATTTTGTTGTTGTTGAGGACTGGACACTTAGATAGGACGCTGAAGGAGATAAAGTGTCCTGCCCCGAAGTGGGTGTGCCTTCCTATTCCTGCTCTGTGTTCTGTGTGAGGACTTTAGCAGTGCAGCCTGCTAGGATCTGATGCACCTCTGTGTGCCAGACTCCAAATTCCTTCAAACACAGCCCTCGTATTTAGGATCAGGCTTTTCTCAGTGGCTGTTCCACGTTGGCCTCAGGTCTCCTGTTTGTTTTGTGTCTCAGAGTGGTCTGCACCACGTTCTCCTAGCTCAGCCCTTGGTGTTCCCTTGCTGTCTGTTTCTTGAAGCTCACAGGTGTATCTGCCCACATAAACAAGTGCTCACATCTTACTGCCCTGCAGGTAACCTTTCTCCTTGGATTGGGTAGTCTGTTCTCTGCCGCTTGTTCAGTGGACTTGAAAAGGCTGTGAACTTGAAGTGTGCGTGACCTTTAATTTGGCACAAGCATGGCAAAGGTGCTCCTTTCCATTCTGTACATCTTGAGCAGAAACCGAAAGCCCCAATTTGATGTTTTAAGCCCGCCCCTTTTATGATCTTCACGTGAAATCTTGGCGTTGTTGCTCTTCTCTGTGTACGCTATGGAAACTCTGTGTCATAAACCTCTCAGGAGGTCTCAGTCCTCGTGCAGGAAGCAGTAAGTCAGCATGTGAGTGTTAGGCGTCCCAGATGATCTTCTTTGTGATCTAGTCATAGGTGAGTCTTGCCGATTCCTTGGGTGATTCTGGCATTCATCTAGGGCTGGTCTGA
This sequence comes from Hylomyscus alleni, assembly GCA_019843855.1. NCBI lineage: Eukaryota > Metazoa > Chordata > Mammalia > Rodentia > Muridae > Hylomyscus > Hylomyscus alleni. The sequence goes on from JADRCC010157386.1 coordinate 11,514, forward strand.
ATATCACATATAGTGTCCCCTTTCATGGATGCAGTATTTCAATATGAATGAGTGAAGCTTCAGGCTGAATCTATCCACCCCATGGGATTGTCTTTCTCTTCTTACTGTGTCTCAGTGGTAGTGAGTTGCCTGTGATCTAGACTGATGCTTTTACAGAATGGGGAGGACACTATAGAGTTTTCATCCAACTTTCCAATGTTTGTACGAATACCCTTCAGGACACTCAGTGGTTTGGATGCAACATGAAGTTCTTGAAAGGAATCCATGGTTCAAACTTGTTTAGGTACACACACACACACACACACACACACACACACACACACTTACTTGTGCCTGTGTGCAAAAGCTCATGGTAAACGTTTTATGAAACAGTACCTAATCTCACTTTATGTACTCCTCTACTGCTCCTAAACTCATTTCATGCTGCACAAATATGTTGCTTCTTGCAGAATAAAAACACACCCGTCCAGCACAACCCTCAACTAACAAGCTTTTGAAGCATTACAAAACGGGCCTCTTGCTGCCTCAAAGCACTCTTCGGTTTGTTATATGTGGTTCTTCCAGCCATGTTTTGACCTTCCTCACTATCCCAGCCACTTTTATGTACCAGGCACCGTAGGAAGCACCAAGTGAGACAGCCAGTGACGTGTCCTGGCTTGGCCTGGGTGAAAACTCATGATAAGCATGACTCACACCAAAGAGTCATTGGTGCCAAGATCTCTTAGAGGTCACATATGTAAGAACATTCACGCTGTTGGTAAGGGCCCAGCTCACTGGGGGGCTTGAAGATAAGTGTGAAACACACAGAGAAGAGGGTGCTTGGAGGAGAGAGGAGGTGGCAGAGGAGGAAGCCACTTTAGTAGTCTCCAAGTTCTGTCATTTTTAAGACTTGGAGCCACAGGCTCTGAGAGAAGCTGATGGTTAAGTTCAAGGGGGGATTCTGATTTGGACTTTTCCTCTAGACCAGTGGCTCTCAATCTGTGGGTTGCAACCCCTTTGGGGTCACATATTCTGCATATTCAATATTTAAATTACAATTTCTAACAGTAGCAAAATTACAGTTGTGAAGCAGCAGCACGGTCATTTTTATGGTTGGAGGTCACCACAACCTGAGGAATTGTATTAAAGGGTGTTAAAGAACCACTGCTCTAGACAAAGCCCATGGGAGGCAATGGACTCCTCTCCCTCCCCCTGCCCCCACTCCTTCATTCCACCATGCCTGAGCCTTTGGGTAATCTGACTCAGACAAAAATGGTTAGTTGGTTGCCTTGGAAGCTATGGCTTGTGAAGGATGCTCTGCTTGTTGCGGGCACTTCAAGGTAAGGCCCTTGAAGCCCTTGAAGCCCTTGAAGCCCTTGAAGCCCTTGTGACTTCTATAGAGTCTCGAAGTGAACACCCCTAGCCACTGGGCTAATTTTATTTGCTCTGTGTTGTCAGGAGCCCTCCAGCAGATGCCTTACAAAGAAAGGTAGATTCTCAGAGCTCATCTCATTACTACTCTTCATGACCCATTGTCTTTCTGGTGAGGCAGACTGGATGTCCTTATTCACCGTGAATGTAAAGGCAAAGGCCAGGTGCTGCTAGATGTTGTGTTGAAAACATGGCATCATGCTGGGCCTGATTTACTGTGGTAGAAAACAGGGATGGGTGCACTCTACAGAAAAGGGGTTGTTGGCTCCTTAGCAAGGATGGGAGCCAGGCCTTCACCAGCTGCCAGAGGAGTTAGAACATGGGTCAGTGCTATGAGGGAGCCATTGCTGGACCCACATAGAGTGACTGTTGGTGTAACATAGGAGCAAACAGCATAAATTCCTCCTAGAACCCAGTGCCAGAATACTAGCTAATAAAACAATGAAGATCTATCAAATTCTTTATTTATTTTCTCTTGCCTAGGCAGCTAGGAAGCTTGAAACTGAATGTAGAAATAATTATAGTGATAATTTTATTTCAAGTTATAGGTATAAATATTTCTTGTCTTACTATGATTTTGCCTTTTTTTAAAAAAAGAAAACAATTTTTATTTTTATTCCCATGGTGATATATATTCATTATTAAAAACATGACATAACAATATCTAATTCTGACTGGATGTTTTTCTATAACACAGAAATAATCTTGACTTCATCACAGTCATTGTAATTTATTCTGTGTACATGTCTAAATATATATTCTATGTGTACATGTCTACATATATATATATATATATATATATATCACAAGAACAAAATGCAACCTTTGATGTTGTATTAAAACTCATTTTTAAACTTAACACTTATTGAGCACTTCCAATGCCACAAAGTCTTCCCTCCTTCATTGTCCTTGGCAGATGGTTTGTGTCATAGTGAGGATATATCAAGTTGCTCTTGAAGCTTGAATTCAGCTTCTCTTTGTTACTATCAACTCTGTCAGGTACATTCTTATAGCTAAACCTCTGAATGCACACACCATTATTCTCTTGGAGTAAGTTGCTGGGCATGTCATAATTGGGCCAAGAGCTAGAATGTTTTTAAGGCTCTGAATGTGTGTTTCCACGTTGTCTTTTAGAAAGCATGAACTGCTCTGTCTTATTGTCTAGAGTGAGAAACCTCTTTCCCAAGCTTCCCTGTAAGAAGATGATTATTTTTTAAGTCTGTATTAAGAGGTAGGACTTCTGTCCATGGGCCAGTGAGGAGATAGGCAAATCCTCTTTCCTTGAAAGCTGCTATAAATCTGAACAAAATGAACAGACACCACCATGTTATCACTCTGGTAATCCATCAAAGTGTGCAATAACCGGAGAGGGCTTTATGACAGAAACTGCTGAACTTTTAGCAAGAATAGTGGTCTTGCCTGACTGGGGATACTGTCCCATCCCTAGCCTGGTGTGCAGGTATGCAGCCTGGGTGAGGGAGATTGTGGCCTCCACTCCCAGTGATGCTATGACTACAGGGATCCTCAATTGAGTGAGTGGGCAACTGAATCATGAGTGGAGTTTTTTCCATTTCTTTATTTCAGTCTCCCTTCCATTTTCATTTATTTATTCATTTTAAGATGTGTTTTATCGTTTATTTGTGTGTGTGAACTCACGGTGCATGCATGTGTACATATACACATGCTTCTGGAGGCCAGAAAATTGCATTGGATCCCCTGAACTGGAATTATAGGTGGTTGTGAGCAGCCTGGTGTGGGTGCTGATGAGAACTGAACTGGGGTCCTCTGCAAAAGCAGCAAGTGCTCTTAACCCCTGAGCCATCATCTTCCCCAACCCCACCTTCATTTTTTTTAAATCTGCACCTAAAATAGTTCTTGTATTATATAAATTTGCTTATTATTGAAAAGTTGAAAACAAATGTAAAGAGGAGAAAATACAAAGCACACACAAGTCTGCTTGGTATTGGCTCATTCCAGTAGGGCTTTCCAGTTTGAGGGAGACCCTGGTTTCCCCTTGTACATCGTCACCAGCCTAATGTGGTGACTGAGCTCTTGTCATGATGCCAGAGCAACCAAGGACCCAGAGCCTGGGGATGGTGTTGCCCACCTAGTAATTGGGTCACGCAGAAGTTCATGAGTTTGAGGTCAGTTTTTGCTACATAGTATTAGACCAGCCAGAGCTACCTGGCAAACCAGTGTATTAAAACACCGTAACAACAAAGTTGGTCCCTGTTTTTCTATCTCTCTCTCTTTTTTTTTAAAGATTTATTTATTTATTTATTATCTGTAAGTACATTGTAGCTGTCTTCAGACACACCAGAAGAGGGTGTCAGATCTCATTATGGATGGTTGTGAGCCACCATGTGGTTGCTGGGGTTTGAACTCAGGCCTTTCAAAAGAGCAGTCAGTGCTCTTAACCACTGAGCCATCTTTCCAGCCCGTTTTTCTCTCTCTTAAGAACTCTCCCTTTGAGTGTTACCAGCAGTGTGTGCAAGGATGTGAGAATCATTAGTCATAGTAGTCAAAAGGTAGAAGAGACCCAACGGTCCACACACTGATGAATGAATGGGTAAACACACACCTGGTGTGTGTGTGTGTGTGTGTGTGTGTGTGTGTGTGTGTG
>JADRCC010157413.1:0-10056 GCA_019843855.1 Hylomyscus alleni
GTGTGTGTGTGTGTGTGTGTGTGTGTGTGTGTGTGTGTATGCATGCAGGGACTCATGTAGTCCAGGCTTGCCTCAGTCTTTATGTAATGGAGGCTGTACTTGAATTTACCATCTCCCACCTCTGCTGTGCAAATGCTGGAAGTATAGGCAAGTGACAGCTCACCTGACATAGCAGCCTATTCTTCAGAGTTCTGTCCTTAGTACCGTTTACAGAAGAAAGTGAGCATCAACAGCAAATGGTACAGGACATAAAAAGATGCTTAAAATTGAGTAAACTTATTAATATATCACCAATGATGATAAAACAGAGAAAACTGACAAAACTATTATAGAGTATGCTGTGAAAATAAAAAATCAGTTAAGATAAAGGGAAAATAGTGAATGAGATAAAAGGAGGAGGCAAGGAGGAGGGAAAAATCATAAGAAATAAAGATAAGGTAAAAAAATGAGTAACAAATAGAGAAGAATGTTGTAAAGGAGAAAAGAACAAGAGATGGTTTTAAAAACTAGCAAAGAAAAACCAAAAGTAGGTTTTCTTATAGTGAAGAAAAAATACATGGCCAATTTTCTAGAAGGGAAATTGAAAAACAAAACCACAAAAAACAAGTGTAAAGGAAAGAAAAAACAAGCCCCAAACCCCAATGTAACAAAACCAGAATATCTGTTATGAATAACAAGCAAAATAGTAGAATTGCTATTTTTTTTCATGGTGCTTCCTAGTGGTTGGCTTTGTCAGGCTGAAGCTGACTATCTCCTTCCCTGCCGCCAGCTGTTAGAATCTCTTTGATGTGGATGATGAACACAGGCTTTGTGTGTTTTATGAGATGCTTATGAACACAGAAGCAGTTCCTGATACTCTAGGTGAATAGTAGAGGGGTTCTGTGGTTTGAATCAGTGGTGGAAGTGAAGTAAGGATTTTTTGTGAAACAAGGAGTTTTGACCCATGGTATACTGTGCCTGCTGTTGAGTAAGGGACATTCTTGTTATAGACTGGAGAGTGGAAGTGCAAGTCTGTTTGTGCATGCATTGTAGATAGCAAATCTAAATGCTCTAACCTTGGTTATTGTAAAAAAAGGAGAGAAGGATACCAGGACTGACAGATACTACTTTGGTAACTAAAAGAGATAGCAAAATTGGAAAGTTTCCATTGTCTCTAAAAGATGATGTCCACCAATATGTTGTTAGAAAGCCCTCAAACAAAGAAGGTAAGCCAATGACCAGAGCACCCAACATCTAGCATTTTGTTATTCCACATGTTCTATAACATAAAGGCTGACTTATTGCTCTGAAGAAACGAGGATGATGCTGCAGGATATGTTAAAACTTTTGGCCAAGAGAACGAAGGAAGTCAAAGAAAAACATCAGAACTGATTACAAGAGATATAGGCTGTTGCCACTGAGAGCATCTACTTCTAAGTCTTAGTCCAGTCAGAAACAAATCTTTAAGAGGAATAAATAATCATACCTTGAGACCACCCCCAATCTACTAAAATATTTTTAAAGGAAAAAGGGAAGCACCCTTACTCAAAAGAAAAAGAAAAATATTAGGGTTTGGGAGTATAGCTCAGTGACTAAGAACATTTGCTGTTCTTCAGAGGACCTGAGTAGATCCTCAGTCAGGCTGTTGAAAACACCCCATAACTCTAGCTCGAGGGCATCTGGTGGGTTCTGGATATCACCACCTCACCCTTCTCCCAACACTGTAAATGACTGCAGAAAGATAATGTATTAGGCCAATCCATTTTGAGTCCAGTAGCTTAGAAAAGGGCAGTTACACATGGCAGGAGGAGCACTGCTAAAGCATGTGTCCTATGTGTCTTTTTCTCTTGTATGTGTTGTAGGCGAATGTGTAATATCAGCTCGAGCTGCTACCCTTCAGGAGCCTCCTCCTGTAGAACTAGTTAGACCTTGGATCCTGATCTAGGCTGGACCTTTCCCCACTCTTAGACTCTTGATTGTATGCCTTGGGGTGTTATTTGTCCTTTTTGGGGTTATCTCTTAAGTACTGATCTGTGCTGTGGATGAAAACTGTCTTCCTGCTACCATTCCCAACTACTAGGATGCTTTGATGCACATATAAATTGAATTATGCTTAAGTCTGCTCTTAAACATTTACTATTTCCATGCATTTAAACTGTTCAACTTTAACTTTGTAACTTTATATCTTTGATAAACCCTTCCCCATCCTTCTTCACCTCCCTCAACCCTAGCTTTCTCCAGCCTCTGGCAACTACTATTGTACTTGCAACTTATGTAAGATAAACTTTTTAAGTTCTACCTCTGAGTGTGATCTTGTGCTGCTTTTCCTTTGGTGCACATCTTGCTTCATGTAATGTAAAGATCTTGAGTTCTACTCTTATTGTTACAAAGGAAAGGATTTCATTTTTCAAGAGGATCTTGAGTTCTACTCTTATTTTTACAAAGGAAAGGATTTCATTTTTCAAGAGGCTGAATAGCATTTCATTATGAATATATAACAATTTTTAGTTCTGTTGATGAATACATAAGTTATTTCCATCCATTTATTTCTGTGTCAATATTTTAAGTTTATTTTTAAACAAAAGACTTCTTTACTTAGTTGATAAATATGAGTATTAGAGCTTGCTGGTCAAACTAACTATGCTGGTTTGCCATAGTTGGGCAGCCATTTGGGATGACTTCCAAATGGACTCCTGCATGTTTCATATAAATTGTTATAAGGGCCATGATGGTTTCTTTATTTTTGAATTGATTCAGATGAGATTTAATGAGGAGTGTTTTAATTTAGGACCTAATTTGCATTATTTACTTTTCAGATATATTTTAAAAAGCAAAAATCAAATTACTACTAATAATGTCACTTTAAAAATGTTTTCTAATCCATCTTTTGACTTAAGGGTTAAAAGTTGATTATATTTATTTTTATAGGGTGACTGTCGTTCTTACAGTTATGTGTGTGGAATCTCCAGTAAAGATGAACCTGACTGGGAATCTCTTATTTTCCTTGCCAGACTTATACCTCGAATGTGTCATAACATTAACAGGTATTCCACAGGTGGTAGAGGGGATAAAGATGTGGATGAAGTGTTGGGGGAGAATATGTACTTATGGTCTTTTCTTAATGAAAGATTAGAAGACTTAATTATACATATTCATAAGATAGGAGATGAGAATGGTGTAGTCATTTCTCTTTGTAATGTGCTTTGGTTAACTTGCCTTTTTCTTGTGCTTTGGCTATGGTTAGGGGAATACTTAATATTATCCTATATTTTGATCTCCCATCACAGTATAATTATTTTGCTCATTTAAAAAAATATTGATAGAATAATTTTGGGGGCTAGCTAGATGGCTCAGCTGGAAAAGGTTCTTGCTACTAAGCCAGAAGACCTGAGGTAGATCCCTGAGGTCCTCATGGCAAGATGAGAGAAGGAATTTTGACAAGTTGTTTTCTCACCTCCATACATGTGATATGACACATATTCATCCAAAAAGCCTAAGACAGCTGTGAAGTCTGGTTTCATATCAACTTGACATCAGCTAGAGTCCTTTGGGAGGAGGGACTGTCAACTGAGAACATGACTTTATAGGCTTGCTCATAGGCAAGCCTATAGTGTATTTTCTTAATTAGTAGTTGATGTAAAAAGGCCCAGCCCATTGAAGGCAGTGTCACCCCCGGTTCTAGACCAGAAGTCCTGGTGCTATAAAAAAGCAGACTGAGCAATCCATGATGAGCAAGCCAGTAAGCTGCATTCCTTAATGACTCCAGGCTTTGTCTGTTTGAGTTCCTATTTTCCTTCCTTTGATGATGAACTGTTGCTTGGAATCCGAAGAAATAAACCCTCCTCTAGTTGCCATTAGCCCTGGTGTTTTATTACAGCAACAGAAGCCATAACTAAGAAAACAGTAAATTGGTATTTCTTCGGCCTAGAGAACTAGTGTATGTCTTTGGATCAGTAATGTTTGTGGTGGTGGTGGTGTGGTGGTGGTTATTGGAAAGCAAATTAAAATTGGGCAGTGTTGAAGAATGAGGACTAGATCGAACCTCCATAGTCTATTTGGTTAGGAGTGTATGTCAGGCTATTGGATTCTCTTACACAGATGCCAACAAGAACACAGGGTAGGAGATGGAAACATTGATAGAGAATTTTGAGAATCCCAGCAGTGCATGCGTCCTTGGACTAGGAATGGTCTCTGCTGGAATTAATGAGGGAGAAAATGCAAATTTAATAGCTTATCTTTAAAAAGGCCCCTAACGAGGCTAGAGAGATGGCTCAGAGAGAGGTTAAGAGCAGAGATCTTGAGTTCAATTCCCAGCAACAACATGGTGGCTTACAACCATCTGTAATGGGATCTGATACCCTCTTCTGGTGTGTCTAAAGATAGTCACATTGTACTCATATACACATAAATAAAAAGGACATTAATGAATAATGGCCACTGTCTGTTTATTACAAAACAAAAATAGTCACATGTCTTTTAGTCTTTATCATAATGTAATTTGTATATCAGACTTCAATTCAGATCATGAAAAGCTTACAGAAAATTTCTTTTGGACAGTCTAGATTTAAATAAAATTTTCTTTCAGTAAAGTGAATATATAATCTCTCAGATTAGTAATCCTACTTCCATAAATACTATCATTGCTTCTAATTGTAAGATAAAGATGGACTTAACTATTAATGCTCATCATGTCACAAATATGGAGGATTCGACCTGAAAGATTGAATTAATACTTAGGTTATGTCATTGGTTATAACAATATGCTTAGTAGCCACTGGGGAAATCTTAACTGACTGAGAACCAAGCAGAACTCTCCTGTGTGTCTGTTTGTGATCAGTAGCCTGTCATAGGCAGTAGTTAAGATGAGGTAGTATCTATATTGTTCATGCCAATTTAATTAGGATTCCTTGAATTCAAAGTTTTTCCTTTGGTTACAGAAAGGTAGTGTAGTGTGGTTTTTATTATCAAAGAACTACTAAATATGTTTAGTGTCGTATATATTATCAAATAAAGGATGTTTAACATTTTCTTACCAAAAAATGTCAAGTTGCTTAGTGTCAGAATTGCTAATCAGATGTCATTTCATTGTTGTCTTTCCAGTTTTTTTTTCCATGAATATTGTTTGCTTAACCAATAAGAATTGCTTGAGACTTCTTTTGTCTTTAGTCTGTACAGAAACTTGAAATACATCTGTTAGGGTTAACCTGCAAGAGTTGTGTTAAAAAGAGAGAGTTGAGAAAGCCAGAATTCCAAATTCATAGAAATGTGCCACGGTCAACTGTCCGGAAATGATCAAAAGTCCATCATACAGTTTCTCACAGTAGCATGTTTCTTCTGACCTCTTTTCATCTAGAGTTGTATACATCTTTGGCCCACCAGTTAAAGAACCGCCTACAGATGTTACTCCAACTTTTTTGACAACGGGGGTGCTCAGTACTTTACGCCAAGCTGATTTTGAGGCCCATAACATTCTCCGTGAGTCTGGTAAGTGCTCATTCTGTTTATCACAGCACACTGCATGTATAACAGAATGTTTTTTTTGTAGAAGTCTGACTTAATAATTTCAAACAGTAGGATGTAGCTTTTGCTATTTATTATGGGAGTTTCCATAATACTGCTTTTTAAAAATATGATTAATTTAAATTTTCAGCTATTCACAGACACTTAAGAGTGGTAAAACTGTGCATAGCCATGCTTGTCTTCATAGCAGCACTCATCTTGTTTGAGCTTTGTATGCAAGTGTTCTTGGCATGGTCTATTTGCTGTTGTATTTTCAACATTTTCAGGGGTTTTTTGTAGTTGATGATTTTGCTATTGAAAGATCACCCTGAAGTGTAATGCTGAAGAGCTAGCTATACCCTAGAACAAAAGAAAGCTGTGGTATACCTTATGTGAAGATTCTGATGTTATATAAGTCAAGGCAAGAGTTGTAGTTCCATTAATTGTAAGTTTAATTTTGATGGATCTAGCACAAATGTTAAATTAGATGTCTTTAAACAGAAATAAACTCTAGGCTTGATTTTGCACAGAGCACATTTGAACATAGGTTTATAGGAACCTATCCCTGTTTCCATTTTCCCTGGGAAAAGTGGGCTGTTGATCACTAAGTCAGTGTGGGACTACACTGAATAACAGAAACTGACTGTCCTTTGTGTCTCTCATTGCTGTAGCATTGCTGTGGACAAAACAATCTTTTGCTTATGTTTATTTTCTTTTGTGATGGGCTCTCAGTATATAGTTTGAGTAGCTCTCACTTTTGAGACCTTCCTGTCTCAGCCTCTTACCTGGTGAGAGTAGAGATGAACTATAACATCTGCTTATGATTCTGCTGCATCTACTTTCAATACTGTAGAAGTACTTGAATTCAGTGTGGCCAGTGTTTTATGTGTGCAAGGAAGGGGAAGAGGGAGAGATAACTAGAGACTCTTTGCTAAGATTTCCTTGAGTTAGGTTAAAGAGTATTTTTCCATTTTGGGATGATAATAAACACTACATCGTTCTTTCTCTAGGGTATACTGGGAAGATCAGCCAGATGCCAGTGATTTTGACTCCATTACATTTCGATCGAGATCCCCTTCAGAAGCAGCCTTCATGCCAGAGGTCTGTGGTTATTCGAACCTTTATTACTAGTGACTTCATGACTGGTGTACCTGCAACACCTGGCAATGAGATTCCTGTAGAGGTAATTTATATTTCTTTTTTTTAATATACATGTGTGTCAGTGTCTCATATATTACTTGGTACAGTGACAGATAGGGGCTGTGACAATTTATAATGCTTGGATTGGTTCTTTATAAGATAGGTTCATTTTTCTTTCTGTTTTCACGCATTTAATAAAGTGATGATGGAAGGGATTTTAAATATAATACAACTTTGACATACCTACTCATTCTGATTATTATGTAGCCCATAACCTAACTGCTGATTTTTACTTACTATATATAGTTTTCTCACATAATGGACAGAATCCTAGGAGTATAGAAGAGTTAGGATTTTTAAGAAAGAAGAATGAGATTTGATGATATTTACAATTACAATTACAATTACAATTTTTTTAAGATTAAGTCTTTTGTACCTTACATTGTTTGTGAACCTCTAGCTAAGGATAATCTTGAACTTCTGATCATCCTGCCTTCTCCCAAGGGCTGGAATTCTAAGCATATGCCACCCTGCTGGGGAATGAACCCTACAGCACTAATGGGAGGCTACAGGGGCTGCTGGGTGGTTGGGTGAGTTGTGTTTAGTGTGGGTTTCTTTTGTCCAGCTTTGTCAGATCTTCAAGACAGTCAAGTGCTCAAGCTGTCTTTGACAAAGGTTATTATTAGTGTGCTTCCTGTGATATTTTGGCAGTGTTGGAGTTGTATGTTTAAATGTATGAAGTATTGTATTAACACAAAGTGATATGCTTGGATGCTATAGCATTGCCAAACACTTTGAGGAGTATTGACTGAGTCACTGTATCTATGGAGAAAAATAATCTAAGTTTAATCAGAACCATCTCTTACATGTGTAGAGTAAAAGCTGAAACAGATCATGTTCTAGATTTAAGGTCCAAGCATGTATTCTCATTTCTTTCTTGTAATCTTTGTTTTGGTAAACAGGTGGTGCTAAAGATGGTCACGGAGATAAAGAAGATTCCTGGAATTTCTAGAATTATGTATGACCTAACGTCAAAGCCCCCGGGAACCACTGAGTGGGAGTAATAAATGTTTTGTTGAAGAACTGTGTGCAATTGAGGCTCATTAGAAACCACTTATTAATGACATGCCATACTGTGAAAAATATTCCTGAAGCAACTACTTCATATCCGAGTTCTCATAGCAGCGATCCATGGCTTAGTGTGGAGCTGAGGATGATAAAAAGGGAAGGAATAGTTAGTGTGTCTGTGTAAATAATCAAGGCACCATTGCCCAAATGCAGACAGATTGTTCTTGCTTTTGCCTCACTTATGTATGGATTCTTGATATCTGTATATGATGATGGATGACCAGCTTCTATCTTCTTTCTAGGAACTGTTAGAAACAAAACATCCTTTAATTACCAGTGTGACTTACTGTGTGTGCCTTTTGGAGAATCTGAATTTTTTTAAATTTTTATTTTTTCTTTGACAGTTGAGGAAAACCTATTCATGCCATAGAAAGGTATAAAAAAGCTGTTTTGACATTTTTTTTGGCATGACACAAGGAAAGTAAAATGTAAGATTCTTCAAAGATGTAGCATTCCGAGGATTTATTATGGAAGAAGTTAAGAGTTTGATGATATCAAGCCCAGCCGTAAAAAGGAACTGACCATGTTTCCTACAGATGCCATGCTTTTCACTGTTACCTTGTTAATAGAAACAAGAGCTTTATCCTCCCAGCCCTGTGTCTCCAGTTCCTACAGCTGTGTAGAAAGAGTACTTAATCTCTCCTCAAGGGTGTCTCAGTTACTTTTCTCAAAAGAGGCTGTCTCACAAAAGGTTAAGTAAGAGATGAGAACTTGTTCTTTTTGTTTGGGAGAGGAAATGTTTCTTTGACTTATGAAAGAGCTGTAAAAGGACACCTTAGATCTTATCTGTAGACAGATTTATTATTCCTTGCTCTGAAGTCTTGACTGATGCTGTGTATTTGCCAACATATTTTCTCCTAACTTCTGGAGAGGGTTCAAGACAAGTGTAGGACTTGATGCCATTGCCAATAGTTCTCACAGGTTCTTTATGACAGCCACACAAGCCTGAGTAAGTTAGGCAATAGAAAGTTAAGTTCTAAGAAATATTACCATGTTTTTCTCACTTGCTTTTACCCCAGGTTGCAGTCTGTTATCTGGTTTAGAAGATCTTTTCTATTACTCAAGTACCAATTTCTGTCTAGGATTCAGTGTTAAATGAAAACAGAAGGACACATAGCAGAAGTCATCTTTTTGGGTAGTCAAAAGGATAGCCAGAAACTGCTGCTGAACCAAGAGGGAAAGATCTCTAACAGCAGACATCCACACCAGAAACAGTATTTTTCTTCTACAAAAGCTTAAGTGTTCATTGTCCCAGTGAGAAAGTTCTCCTGATGGCTTTCTAAAAGGGACATGTGATAGATTTAGGCAGATTGAGGGTTCAGTTATTTCTGAGTGGGAACTGCCAAATATGGAATGTTTACCAGGGTGTTAGTACATACTTGATAACATAAAAAAACTTTGTTTTAGCAAAAGTATCTGGTGTACACAGCAAGAATCAGGAAGAATATATGTTTTTACCCTGAAGTTTTTTGTGGCATACTGGTCACTGCCATGGTCTGTGTACAAGCTGGTCAGGTGTTCATATACACTGGGAAGTGCTGCTTATTTGTGACTTTTGCATTCTGGATATTGATGGTATATAAAAGACTCAGATTCGAGTTAAAATGTACTTAGTGATTTTCTAATATGTTCTCTAGATGCTTTTATATAATGCTAAATGCTGAAAGGAAAATTTCTCCAGAACATATCTGCACATGATATAGAAACTTTGTGAGACTAAGAGCTAATTTTCATGTTTATTATCTATTTTCCTATGTGGTCATTTTGCCTGGTACTGTATAGCTTACTTGATGTCATAGTAGTGCATGCGGTCAATTCAAAAATAGTTACAGTCAAGGAGACAAACAAGCTCAACTTGGGACTCAACTAGTGGCAGATTCAAATGCCAGAATTTCTTGGAGGAAGCCATCCTTCTATTAAGTGTATTCCAGCCCTAAAATCATGTGGTCTTACAGGCTGTTCACTTTGTGCTTGGACTTCATGCATATTTATCACTTGATATCCTGGGCACTTTTGGTTTACTCAATTAGTTATTTGAGATACTTGTCTACATAATTGTGTTTTATTTCTTCATAACTATTAGAGTAAGTGAGACCTGTGAAAATGTGATTTATTCCAAAATTGGCAGACCAGAAAAATTTAAAAGCCAAATAAATAAATCGTAGCCTTATCTTACTGGACCTATCAGTGGTAGTGTGTCTGTGGAATATAGCAACGTGAATATTTCTTTTTTACTTTTTTTTTTTTAGTTTGAAGAGTAATTTATTTTATGTATATGAGTACACTATAGCTGTCTTCAGACACACAGAG
>JADRCC010157416.1:0-10059 GCA_019843855.1 Hylomyscus alleni
ATGCCCAAAAGTGATATAGCTGTGTGTCTTAAGATAGATACATTGCAAATTTTCTGAGAAATCACTATATCTATTTCCAAAGTGGCTATACCTGTTTACACACCAAAAAGGAATAGAGACCAGAAATTTCATATGTTTGAAACTCTTAAAATCTATGTCACTTTTAAAGTCACTTACACTTTTTTACACTTTTAATGTGAGGTTTTGGGGATGAATTATAAAGGACAAGGATCGATGAATAGCAGTTTTTTTTGTGTGTGTGTCCAGTCAACAAATGATCCATTTTTGCAATCTAGTCTTATGTCAGCTTGGCACACATTATAGTTATCTGAAATAAAGGAATCTCACTTGATAAAATGCCTTGAATATATCCATCTGTAAATCCTTTTCTTAATTACTGACTGATGTGAGAAAATAGCCATCTATAAATCTATTTTTAAATACTGAGAAATGTCCATTGTGGGTAGTAAACATCTTAGTTTGCGTTAGAAGTCAGCCTGAGCAAGACAGGTGATTTAAGCCAGTCGTCAGCATCACTCCAGCATCAGCATCAGCTATTTTCTTCAGGTTCTTTCTCTGTTTGATTTCTTCTCTGACCTTCCGTTGATGATGTACAGATAATGGAAATAGAAGCAAATGAATCCTTTCCTGCCTAAATTGGTTCTTGCCCCGTGGAGTTTCACCCCAGTAATAGAAGCCCATCACATGCCAGTTATTGTTCAAATTGATACTACTTGTCATTGTGTCCCATGAAATAATTTGGTCTGTTAATTTGTTAGTAATCAATATATTCTGATACAGTGGACAGAAAAAAATTATTCTCCTTTTTTTACTGATTTAGTGTATACATAACTAGATATTTTCCATAATTTATGCTCCAAAAGCAAATTCTTCTTGGGAGATTCAAAATATACAGACACAGATGTGTGATTTACTAATCTTCAGGATATGTCCTAATGAAGGCCTTCTTCCAAATAAATACACTCGTCATCTTAAATTATTTTAGCCAAAGAAATATATATTGCTTTAAATGAAGAAGGAAATCTAATAGAAATAAAATTTAATGCTGAATCATAAGAATATGAACTAAGTATCAATAAAAATAAAATTCTAGACTTTCAAAACATACCAAAATCAAGAGAACTGTGACTCAGAAATGGTTACTTTATGTATTCTATGAAAATAAAAATAAACAGACAAAAAATCACAGAAATTCATACATATAAATTGAAAAATAGTGCATTTAACACATATTCTACAATTAAATTTCAATCAAAAAGCCTTCCTTTACCTCAAGTTTTATATTGTCTCTAATAGTCATAGAACAGGACACATTGTAGTGTACTATATATGTGCATTTTACATATTATTTTATTTTTGTTTTTTTAAACCTGTATTATATATTTATTCCAAGTGATGATTTTTGTTCATAGACTAGGCATATTATTTTCACAAAACAAGCACTTTTTAAAAAATTCTGAACATTTTTGCCATGAAATTCATAATTTTTGAAAACTCTTTTAAGATATTCTTTGACAGATATAATTGCCTAATTCTATTTAATAAAATAGAATTCTATTGCACATTCTAGCTATGATCATCATTTACAGCATTTTCACTGAATTTTGTCTTAGCACCAAATAACAGCAGTGTTCTCAAATATCCATGTGAACTTTTCAGACAGAGTACTGCATAATTGATTTCAAGAAGCACATGCTCACAACATACCCTTCCTGACCAAGGGTGTAGTGAATCTTCTTATTCATAGTCCAGATATCTTTACTCTTAGTTCAAAATGCCAGCCATCACTTCACTGATATACCTCAGTTTTCTTGCCACTGACTCATTCATAGCTTTGGGCAAGAGTTCTTCCTCTTCACAATAATCAACGTACCTTCCTGACACCCTTTCTATATTGTGTGAAGAGGCTATATTCATTTATTTTAAATCCCGTGAGTCAAAAATAATTGGGTTGACTGGCATTGCAACATATCCAACCATGCAAAAAGAAACAAATTTATAAGGAGGACACTCTGTTTTAAGATCAGTCATCATCTTCTTCTAAGTTCATATAGCTGCACTGTTCTCCATAAGAAATAAGAACACACATGGTATGCATTCACTGGTAAGTGGATATTAGTCCAGAAGCTCAGAATACCCAAGATAAAATCCACAAACCACAAGAAACTCGAGAAGAAGGAAGACAAAAGTGTGGATACTTTGATCCTTTTTAGAAGGGAGAACAAAATACCCATAGAAGGAGTTACAGAGACAAAGTGTGGAACAGAGACTGAAGGAAGGACAATTCAGAGACTGCTCCACCAGGGAATCCTTCCCATATTCAATCTTCACTACACAACCTCAGACACTATTGTGGATGCCAGCAAGTGCTGGCTGACAGCAGCCTGATATAACTGTCATCTGAGAGGCTCTGACAGTACCCAACTAATACAGAAGTAGAGGCTCACAGCCATCCATTGGACTGAGCACAGGGTCCCCAATGAAGGAGCTAGAGAAAACCCTAATGAGTTTTCAGCTCCTTAGGAGGAATAAAAATATGAACTAACTAGTACTCTTAGAGGTCCCAGGGACTAAACCATCAACCAAAGAGTACACATGGTGGGACTCATGGCCCCAGCTGCATATGTAACAGAAGATGGCCTAGTCGGTCATCAATGGGAGGAGATGCCCTGGGTCCTGTGAAGGCTCTATGCTCCAGTGTATGGGAATAGCAGGACCAGGACTTGGGAGAATGTGGCTTGGTGAGCAGGGGGAGGAGGGAGGGAATAGGGTTATTTTTGGAGGGGCAATTGGGAAAGGGGATATCATTTGAAATGTAAATAAAAAATATCTAATAAAAATAAATTTAAAAAAGAAATCAAGTGGACCAATTTCCTTCTTAAGGATAGGACCATCTGTGAAATGAATTAATTATATCTTAGGGAGCTTAAACATTTCCTTACTGTTTGTGTAACTCATTATTGAAACTTACAAGTATTCCATCATGTAAAGCCATTCTGTATTAAGTATATACTGGCATCAGAAGTTACAGTAGATATATGCTATTTTCTCAGGTACTTACATGAATAAACAAATAAAAATAGCTAGAGGAGTCAATTTCTTATTTATACATATATTATTATTATTATTAATTGTTAAATTTATTTATATCCTATATCTTCCCATACTCTGACATCCTGGAATAGAACTTCCTTCATCACCCTCACCTTTACCTCTGAGAAAGTGCCCCCAAGGAATCTCCCCTTCCTGGGGCATTGAGTCTTTACAGAGTTTGGCACATCCTTTCCTGCTGAGGCCAGACAAGTGAGTCTGTTTCAGACAAATGTGCCAGGGGCCATGGACCAGCCCATTTATGCTCTTTATTTATTTATTTATTTATTTATGCTCTGGGAGCTCCCAGGAGTCCAGGTTACTTAACATTCTTGGTCTGCCTATGGTGTTGCCATCTTACTCAGTTACATCAATCCTTCCCCTAACAGTTTCATAGGCATCCCCAAATTCATTCTAATGCTTGGCCTTGAACAAAGAAAGAGAATTTTAGCATTGTTTCCCTTATGAACATAGATGTAAAAATATTCAATAAAACACCTCACAAACCGAATCCAAGAACACATTAAATCATCATCCATCATGCTCAATAAGACTTAACCACATGGATTCAAAGATGGTTCAATATACAAATATCCATCCACACAATC
Organism: Hylomyscus alleni; assembly: GCA_019843855.1. Taxonomy (NCBI): domain Eukaryota; kingdom Metazoa; phylum Chordata; class Mammalia; order Rodentia; family Muridae; genus Hylomyscus; species Hylomyscus alleni. The sequence continues at coordinate 3,720 of JADRCC010157416.1, forward strand.
CACATGCAAACACACCAAAAGACAAAAACCACATGATCATCTCATTCTCTGCTGAAAGAGCCTTTGATAATTTCTAACACCACGTCATCTTAAAAGTCTTCAAACAGTGACACAAGATGTAAAGATAATAAAAGCAAAATACATCAAGTCAAATTCCAACATTAAATTAAATGGAGAAAAACTTAAAGCAGTAGCTCTAACTCAGAGATAAGATAAAGTACCATATGTTCTCCCCTACTATTCAATATAGTACTTGAATTTCTAGATAGAGGAATAAGACAACTAAAGGAGATCAATGTGATACCATTTGGAAAGAAAGGATTCATGGTATCAATATTTGCTCATGATATTATAGTATACATAAGTGACCCCAATAATTCTACCATAGTCATCCCACTGCTGATAAACACCTTCAGCAAAGTGACTAGATACTAAATAAACTAAAACACATCAAGATCCCTCCTTCATAAAAATAATAAATATAGTGAGAAAGAAATTAAGGAGATAAGACTCTTTATAATAGCTACAAGTAATATAAAAATACCTTGGTGTGACCCTAACAAAGCCAGTGAAAGACCTGTATGACAAAGACTTCAAATGTCTAAAGGAAGACAAAAAGTAGATATCAGAAGATGGAACTATCTCCCATTCTCTTGAATGAATATGATTAACACAGTGAAAATGGCCATTTTAGCAAAAGCAATCTACAGATTCAACACAATTCCAGTAAAATAATCAAGCACAATTCTCTGCAATATTTAAAAGAAAAATTCTAAAATTCAAGTGAAAAAAATGGAGTAGTTACAAAAATCTTGTAGAATAGAAGAACTTCTTAAGGCATCCCTATCTGTCACCTCAAGATGTACTTCAGAGCAATAGTAATAACATTGTATGGTATTGGTACATAGACAGATTGATCAATGTAATTGAATCCAGACCAATAAATAAACTCATACACCTTATAAATACATCCTTAATATTTAAGAAAGAAGGCAACATCATACAATGGAAAAAAGAAAGCATATTCAACAAATGGTGTAAGTCTAACTAAATGCTTGCATGCTGAAAATTTCAAATAGATCCATGTTTATTACCCCACAAAAAATCAAGTCCAAGTGGATCAAATACCTAAAAATAAAACCAGATACAGTAAATTTAATAGAAGAGAAGATACCCTTGAATGAATTGGTATAGGAGCTAATTTCCTGAACAGAACACTGATGGTTCAGGTTCTATGATCAACAATGGTCAAAGAAAGCCTCATGAAATGAAGTTACATTAAGAAAAATGGCACCATAAATAGGATAAAACAAATGCCTCCACATTAGGAAAGTATCTTCATTAAACCTACATCTGACAAAGGAATAATATAAGAAATAAGTATGATGCTATAGAATGTAGAAACAAACAAAATAAATAATCCAGTTAAAAAATGGAGAACAAAGCTAAACAGAGGATTCACAACAGAGTAATCACTAATGGCTACTAATCATTTAGAAACATGTTCCATTTCTCTAGTAATCAGAAAAATGCAACTAAAATGATTCTGACATACCATCTTATGACTCTCTGAATGACTAAGAGCTAAGAACACTATCAATAGGAAATCATAGCTTCATAGCAGCCTACAGAGTTAGAAAAGATCTTTGACTACATCTGACATAGGACTAATATCCAAAATATAAAAAGATCTCAAGATATTAGACATCAACTAACCAAATAACCCAATTCAAAAATGGCTACAGAGCTAAAAAGAGAAAATTCTCAACAGAGGAAGTGTGAATGGCCAGGAAAAACTAAAAATTATGTTGAAATCATGAGGAAAATGCATATCAAAACAACTCTGAGATTCTATCTTACACCCGTCATAATGGCTAAGATAAAAAACTCAAATGACAGCACATGTGGCTAGGATGTGGAGCAAATGCAATGCTCACTTGTCCATTGCTTGTGGGAGTGCAAACTTGTACCACTTTGGAAATTAATAGTTCTACCTGAAGACCCAGCTATAATTCTCCTTGGCATATGCATAAAGATGCCTCACTATACCACAAGGACACACACGTCACTATTTTCATAGCAGCATTATTTGTTATTAGGAAACTATATTGCCAGAAACCGGAAACCACCCAGATGTTCTACAACAGAAGAGTGGACACAGAAAACATAGGTTGATCCCTACAATGGAATACTAATTAGTTATTAAAATAAAGGACATCATGAACTTTGCAGGCAGGTGGATGGAACTAGAAAATATCCTGAGTGAGATAACCCAGACCCAAAATGACATGCGCCGTAGGTACTCACTTGTAAGCATATATTAGCCATTATGTATAGGATACCTATAATATACTTCATAGAGCCAAAGACGTTAAATAAGAAAGGAGACCCAAGTGAGGATGCTTGAATATCACTTAGAATGGGGAATAAAACATTCAAAGGAGGCACATGGATGGAGGGAACTGAGGGTGAGAGGAGATGGTGAAGGATATAGGGGGTTGGAATCAGGTGTAGGGAAAGACAGGAGAGGAGGTCAGAGGGTCAGGAGAATGAGTGAAAATCCATGGCTACTGGGAAGATGGGGCATCTCTAGGTTGTGCTGGAGACCTGGGATGAGGGTGACTCCCAGGAGTCTCTGAGAGTGACTTTAGCTGAAATTCTTAGCAGTGTGGATATGGAATCTGAAGTGGCCACCACCTATAGCCAGACAAGACTCCCACTGGAGGGAAAAATTACCAACCTACCCACAAAATTTTTGACACAAATTTTCTAGTTTAAAAGACATACAGGGATGAAGATGGACTAAAGACTGAGGTTATGGCCAACTAATAACTAGCCCTATTGAGACCCATCCTATGGGCAAGTACCAAGCCCTGACACTATTAATGATACTCTGCTATGTGTGTAGACAGGAGAGTAGCATAACTGTCTTCTGAGATATTGCACTCATCAGCTGACTGAAACAGATGCAAAGACCCACAGCCAATCATTGGACAAAACTAAAGGACTCTTATGGAAGAGTTGTGTGAAAGATTGAGGGCCCAGGAGGGATTAGGAACTCTATAGGAAAACCAACAGAGACAACAAACCTGAACACTTGGAGACTCTCAGAACCTGAACTGCCAATCAAAGAGTATGCAGACTGGACCTAGGCCCTCCACAGGTAGGTATCAGATGTATAGCTGGGTCTTCATGTAGATGACCCAACAGCTAAAATGGGAACTATCTTTAATGCTGCTGTTGCATGTCTGTGTTTTCCATTTCCCATACTGATTTACCTTGTCTGGTCTCAGCATGAGTGGATATACCTAGAACTTCAAAGATTTGATGGGTCAGTGTGGGGAGGTACACAGGGATCCTCTGCTCTGTCAGAGAAGAAAAGGAAGGGAGAGCTGGTGAGGGGATATCTGAGAGAGGAACTTGGAGGGGGGCATTGACCACAATATGAAGTGAATAAATAAATAAATAAATTTTAAAAACATCTTCACTGCAAGTTGCCCTAGCCTACAGAGGTGACTTCCAGATTTCAGCTTCCAGGCATCAACTGCTGCTCCCTCTGTCACTTCCACTTAATGATCTGCTCAGAGCCACAGCTGCTCTACCTCAATTGATTCCCCTCTCCCCTTCAGAGAGTGCAACTCTTTGGCTGTTCTGTCTGGACCAGAGCTCTGCAGATCTCCATATATTATATTTGGTAAACAGAGAGTTTCTTTGAGCAAATCAACATGATAGACAAATCCTTAGCCTAAATAACCAAAAGATACATAGAGAGTATCCAATTATTCAAAATCAGAAATGACAAGGGTGATGCAACAACCAACACAGAAAGTTGAAATAATCATTATGTCTTACTTCACAAGCCCATGCTCCAGAAAATTGAAATGGGCAATTTTGTAGACATATACCAATTACCAAAGTAAGATAAAGATCAAGTAACCTATGTAAACAGTGATATAACAACCAAAGAAAGAGAAGCAATGATTAAAAGTCTCCCAGCCAAAAAGCTCAGGGACAGACAGTTTAAGTATAGAGTTCTAACAGACTCCAAGAAGAGTTAATTCAAATATTCCTCAAAATATCCCACAAAATAGATACAGAAGGAACACTGCAAAACTCATTTCATGAGACTGCAATCACCCTGATACCTAAACCACACAGAGACTCAATAAAGAAAGAGAACTTCTACAGATTTCTCTTATGAAAATCGATGCAAAAATATTCAATAAAATACTCATAAACATACTTCAGGAACATATCTAAGACATCATTTATCAATCAAGTATGCTTCATCCTAGTGATACAGGGATGCTTCAGTATACAAAATTCCATAAAATTTATCCACCATATAAACAAACTTAAAGAGAAGAAAACCACATGATTATCTCATTAGATGCTGAAAAAGACTTTCATAAAATCCAACACCCCTTCACATTAAAGATATTAGAAAAATCAGGGATACAGGGTAGATATGTAAACATAATAGAATCTAGTCAATAGCCAAGATCAAATACATGGAGAAAAACTTAAAGCATTTCCCTAAAATCAGGGACAATATAAGGCTGTCCACTCTTTTCCTAGTTATTCAATATACTACTTGAAGTTCTAGCCAGAGCAATATGAAAACTAAAGGAAATCAAGAGGATATAAATTCAAAAGGATAAAGTCAAAGTATCATTATTTGTAGAAGACATGGTAGCATATATAAGCAATCCTAAAAATTAGACCATAGAACTCCTACAATTTGCAAAATCCTTCAGCAAAGTCTCTGGATAGAAATATTAACTCAGAGAAATAAGTAGGCCTCCTTTATACATACAGTAAACATAAATGGACCAAGAAAGAAAATATGGAAACAGCATTCTTTGCAGTAGCATGAATAATATAAAACATCTTGGTGTAACTAAGCAAATGAAAGATCTGTACGACATGAACTTCAAGTCTCTGAAGAAAAAAAATGAAGATAGTATCAAAAGATGGAAAGATCTTTCATGTTCATGGATAAGTAGATTTAACATAATGAAAATGGTTGTCTTACCAAAAGTAATCTCCAGGTTCAGTGTCATCCTCACCCAAATTCTAACACAATTTTAAATATAACTTGATAGAGTAATTCTAAACTTCATATGAAAAAAATACAGAATTGTGAAATAATCCTGAACAATAACAGAACTTCAGTAGGAATTACCAACCATGATCTCAAGCCATAAACAGAATAGTAATAAAAAAACAAAAACCACGAAGCCCTCTCTGCCCCTTCCCCTCAAGCAGAAAGCTTGCCAACCAGGGAGTGCTCCAACCCGGGGACACAGGGGAGATTTCTCTGGTGACTTTCTAAGGCAGGACCAAGCAGGAAGCACAGGTCTCACAAGTGACAGGGAAGCTTGGATAGGATCCTTTCTACCTCAGACAAATCCTAGGAGGGACAGGAGATCCACAGCCCTATCTGCACCTTTCCTGCAAGTGGAGAGCCTGTCTCCAGGGTTTGTTCTGACACCAGGACTCAGGAGGGACAACTGATACACAGCCCTCTGGACACAGGTCTTACCAGAGGAGAACTGATCTCACAGAAGTGCTAACACAGGCTTACAGAACCACAGGAGGAACAAGCTCCAGCCAGAGACAGCAAGAACATCTAACACCAGAGATCAACAGATGGTGAAAGGCAAATGCAAGAATCTTACAAATAGACACCAAGACTACTTGGCTTCATCAGAAACTAGTACTCCCACCATAGCAAGTCCTGGATGTCACAAAACACCAGAAAAGCAAGATTTGGATCTAAAATCATCTCAAGATGGTGATAGAAGAATTTAAGCAGGGCATGGATAACTCCCTTAAAGAAATACAGGAGAGCACAGGTAAACAGGTTCAAGCCTTTAAAGAGGAAATACAAAAATCTGTTAAAGAATTATAGGATAGTACAAGCAAATAGGTGAAGGAATTGAACAAAACAATCCAGGACCTAAAAATGGAAGTAGAAACAGTTAAGAAATCACAAAGAGAGACAACTCTGGAGATAGAACTCCTAGGAAAGAAGTCAAGAACCATAGATGCAAGCATCACCAACAGAATACAAGAGATAGAAGACAGAATCTCAGATGCCATACCTGAGAAGATATCATAGAAAACATTGACACAACAGTCAACGAAAACACAAAATGCAAAAAGTTCTCACCCAAAATATCCCAGAAATCCAGTACACAATGAGAAGTCCAAACCTAAGAATAATAGGTATAGAAGAGAGTGAAGACCTTCAACTTAAAGGGCCAGTAAATATCTTCAACAAAATTATAGAAGAAAACTTCCCTAACCTAAAGAAAGAAATGCCCATGAACATACA
>JADRCC010157468.1:0-14797 GCA_019843855.1 Hylomyscus alleni
AATTGGGGTTCCTCTCCTCTCTGGCTCACTCCTGGCCAGGGGTCCCATGCTGACCTTTGTACTTCCAGACTCATGGTGGTACAGGCTAGTTCCCTGTCCAGGCCCCCTGGCACTGGATGGTGGTCATCTCAGGCTACCTTTCTTTAGGGAGTGTTAGGCTACTAATAATTCCGAAGTTCAGAGTCAGAACACTGAGCACCAACATAGCCTCTCCCCTCTCTGCCACCTACTGGCCCACATGTGACACAGCAGCCACACCTGCCTCTAGGGACAGGGAAATCACTTCTTCTTTATGTCTTGTTTCTTCAGTCAGTTTTGTCTTACAACTTGCTTTTAGGGCCCTGTCATTTTTTTTAAATGATCTTGTTAACATATATTAGTTATACATAATGGTGGCTTTCAATATTTGTATAATTCTGTTTATGTATACAATGTGATTTCATCATATTTATTCTCGTTACACTGTCAGCTCCCCACGCTCCTACTGATCCTTCCTCCTCCCAACTAACCCCTCCCTCCTTTCATGTCCTGTGTGTGTGAAAGAGAGGGAGTGAGGAGACAGAGACAGAGAGAGAAAGAGGGAGACAGAAAGAAAGAGACAAAGACAGAGAGTTTAATTAGTGTTCATTTTGTATAAGCAGGAGTGATAATTTCTTCACAGGGGTTTGTGTACCATGCCAGTGGGGACACCACTAAAGAAATGACTTTCTCACCTGTGTCAAAGCCTGACAACATACAGATCCTGAGGAAATTGTAGGGCCACATTGACAGCTCTCATATTCTTTTTTTAAAAGTCATTTTATAATATGGAATGCCGAGGACCAGCCTGGGCTAGGAGAGGGGTTCTGAGAGGAGGAGTGTCTGGGAGCAGTGAAAACAAGTGACTTGAAATCAAATCTTGGGTACAAGCTGGCAGCCTATGTTTTGGTGGAGACAGTGCTCCAGCCTGCTTGCGTTCTTGCTCTGGTCTGCTCTCTCTGGGGATCTCTAGACAGTTCTCTCTCTGTTTTGCTTGAGACAGTTCTCTAAGCAGTTCTCTCTTGCCAGACTAAAATTTCTCTGGATAACCCTTCTCCTGCAGATCATAAGCCCACTCTTATTTTACGTATCAATCCATTTGCTTGAGGTTTCCTTTTGATTATGATATTAATAAGTACCCCATGACTCCCTTCTATGTCTTAGGAGTCAGCAAGCAGACATCTCCTCGCTCTGGTAGATCCTGCACACTCAGTCCCTGCTTGCTCGGGCCCAAAGATTTATTTATTATTATAAATAAGTACACTGTAGCTGTCTTCAGATGCATCAGAAGAGGCCTTCAGATGTCATTACGGATGTTTGTGAGCTACCATGTGGTTGCTGGGATTTGAATTCAGGACCTTTGGAAGAGCAGTTGGTGCTCTTACTCACTGAGCCATCTCACCAGCCCTGTTCCCCATTTTTTAATTGAGTTATTTGGTTCTCTGGAGTCTAACTTATTGAGTTCTTTGTATATATTGGATATTAGTCCTCTATTGAATGAAGGATTGGTAAAGATCTTTTCCCAATATGCTGGTTGCTATTTTATTCAATTGATAGTATTCTTTGTCTTACAGAAGCTTTGCAATTTTATAAGGTCCCATTTGTCAATTTTTGATCTTAGAGCATAAGCCCTTGGTGTTCTCTTCAGGAAATTTTTTCCTATGCCCACGTGTTCAAGGCTCTTTCCCACTGTCTCTTCTATTAGTTTTAGTGTATCTAGTTTTATGTGGAGGTCCTTGATCCACTTGGATTTGAGATTTGTAAAGGAGAGAAGAATGCATTGACGTGCATTCTTCTACGTGCTGACTCCCAGTTCAACGACCACCCTTTGTTGAAAATGCTGTCTTTTTTCCCATTGGATGGCTTTAGTTCCTTTGTCAAAGATCAAGTGATCAGAGGTGTGTGGGTTCATTTCTGGGTCTTCAGTTCTATTCCACTGATCTTCTTGCGTGTCTCTCTACCAATACCATACAATTTTTATCACTATTGCTCTGTAATACAGCTTGAGGTCAGGGAATGGAGAGTCCCCTAGAAGTTCATTTATTGTTGAGAATAGTTTCCCTATCCTGGGTTTTTTTGTTATTCCAAATGAATTTGCAAATTGCTCTTTCTAACTCTGTGAAGAGTTGAGTTGGAATTTTGATAGGGATTGCATTGAATCTGTATATTGCTTTTGGCATGATGGCTGATTTTACTATATTAATCTTGCCAAGCCATGAATGTGGGAGATCTTTCCATCTTCTGAGGTCACTTTCTCTTCTAGTAGATTTAGTGTATCTAGTTTTATGTTGAGGTTCCTAATACACTTGGACTCGAGCTTTGTGTAGGGTGATAAAAATGGATCAATTTACATTCTTCTGCATGCAGACAGCCAGTTAGACCAGCACCATTTGTTAAAGATGCTTTTTTTTTTTCTTCCACTGAATGGTTTTGGCTTCTTTGTCAGAGATCAAGTGTCATTTCTGGGTCTTCAATTTTATTCCATGGATCAACTTGTCTTTCTCTTTACCAATAACATGAAGTTATTTTTAAAAATCACTATTGCTCTGTAGTATTGCTTGATGTCAGGGATGGTGGTTCACCCAGAAGTTCTTTTATTTTTGAGAATTGTTTTGGATATCCTAGGTTTTTTGTTTTTCCATATGAGGTTAAGAATTGTTCTTTTAATGTCTATGAAGAACTGTATTTGATAAGATGGCCATTTTCACTATGTTAATCCTACTTGGATGCCAAGAAGTACTTGCTCACAGGAGCCTGATCTAGCTATCTCCTTAGAGGCTCTGCCAGGGCCTGACAAATACAGAGGTGGATGCTCGCAGCCAACTTTTGGACTGAGCATAGGGTCCTCAATGGTGGAGTTAGAGAAAGGACTGAAGGAGCTGAGGGGTTTGCAGCTCCATAGAAGGAACAATAACATGAATCAAACAGATATCCCAGAGCTCTCAGGGACTAAACCACCAACCAAGGATTACCCATGGCTCTAGCCACATATGTAGCAGAGGATGGTCTTGTTGGACTTCAATGGGAAGAGAAGTCCTTGGTCCTGTGAAGGCTCGATGCCCCAGTGTAGGGGAATGCCAGGCTGGGGAATCAAGTGAATGGGTGAGGGAAAACCCTCACAGAAGCAGGGGAAGGAGGGATGGGATAAGAGGTTTTCAGAGGAATAACCAGGAAATGATTTATTTACATTTGAAATGTAAATAAGGAAAATGTGTAATAAAAATTTTTAAAAATCCTACCTTTCCATGAGCATGAGAGATCTTTCAATTATGTAAGGTCTTATTCAATTTCTTTTTTTAAAGAACTACTGCATTTTTTGAGTTAATTTTATATCCAGCCACTTTGCTGAAGTTGTTTATCAGCTATAGGGGTTCTCTGGTAGTATTTTTGGGGTCACTTATATATACTATAATAACTTTTGCAAATATTGATACCTTGACTTCTCCCTTTCCAATCTGTATCACCTTGATCTTTTGTTGTCTGATTGCTCTAGGTAGAACTTGGAGTAGTATATTAATTAAATAGGGTGATAGTGGGCAACCTTGCCTTCATGTGATTTTAGTGTGATTGCTTCCAATTTCTCTCCATTTAGTTTGATGTTGGCTCTTGCTTTGGTGTACATTACTTTTAATCTGTTTAGGTATCTGCCATGAATTTCTGATCTCTTCAATACTTAACATGAAAGAGTGCTATATTTTTCAGCATTTAATGTGATGGTCATGTTTTTTGTCTTTCAATTTATTTATATAGTGATGGATTTTTTACACAATTTTCATATATTGAACCTTCCATCTATCCCTGGGGATAAGGCCTACTTTCGATATGTTCCTGGATTTGGTTTGTGAGAATTTTATTCAGAATTTTTGCATCTATATTAAGAATTGAAATTAGCCTGAAGTACTCTTTCTTCGTTGGGTCTTTGTGTGGTTTAGGTATCAAGAGTAACTGGCTTTATAGAATGAATCAGGTAGTGTATCTTATGTTTCTATTTTTTAGAATAGTTTGAAGAGTATTGGTATTATCTCTTTTTTGAAGATCCGTCAGTTTTCTGCACTAAAATCATTTGCTGTGGGCTTTTTTGGGTTGGGAGGTTTTTAAGGAATTCTTGTATTGCTTGATGGGTCATGCAACTGTTTAGAGAGTTTACTGGATCTTGATTAACTTCGGTAAGATGTATCTGTCTAGGAAATGATCCATTTAATCTAGATTTTCCAGTTTTGTTGAGTATATGCTTTTGTAGTAGGATCTGAGGATTTTCTTTTAATTTCCTCAGTTTCTATTGTTATGTTTCTCTTTTCATTTGTGATTTTGTTAATTCAGGTACTGTCTCTGTGCCCTTTAGTTAGTCTGGCTAAGGGATTAACTATCTTGTTGATTTTCTCAACAAGCTTTTCATTTTGTTGATTCACTGTATCCTTTTCTTTGTTGCTAATTGGTTGACTTCAGCCCTGATTTTAATTATTTCCTGTCATCTATTTCTCTTGGGTGTGTTTTCTTTCTGTTCTAGAGCTTTCAGTGTAAAGTTGCTAGTGTAGGATCTCTTTATGAAGGCACTCAGTGCTATGAAATTTCCTCTTAACACTGCTTTCATTGTGTTCCATTAGTTTGCATATGCTGTGTCTTAATTTTCATTGTATTCTTTAAAACTTTAATTTCTTTATTTTTTCCCTGACCAAGTTATCATTGAGTAGAAAGCTTTTCAATCTCCATTAGCATGTGGTATTTCTGTGGTTGTTGTTGTTATTGAAGGCAAGCCTTAGAGTCTGGTGACCTGATAGAATGTGCTGGATTTTTTTCAATCTTCTTGTATCTGTTGAAGCTTGTTTTGTGCCTGGCTATATGGTTAATTTTGGAGAAGGTTGCACGAGGTTCTGAGAAGTTATACTCTCTTGTTTTGGGTGAAATGTTCTGTAGATATCTGTTAAATCAATTTGGTTAATAACTTTTGTTAGTTTCACTGTGTATCTGTTTCAATAATCTGTCCATTGGTGAGAGTGGGTTGTTGAAGTCCCCCAAATTATTGTGTGAGGTTCAGTGTGCATTTTGAGCTTCAGTAAACTTTCTTTTACTAATGTGAGTACCCTTGCATTTGGGGCATAGGTGTTTGGAAATGAGAGTTCATATTGGTGGATTTTTCCTTTGATGAATATGAAGTTTCCTTCCCCATCTCTTTTGATTAGTTTTGATTGAACGTCTACTTTATTGGATATTAGAATTACAGCTTGTTTCTTGGGATTATTTGCTTTAAAAACTTTTTTCCAGCCTTTTATTCTGAGGTAGTGTCTCTCTTTGTTGCTGAGATGTGTTTCTTGTTTGCAGCAGAATCATGGATCATGTTTGTATATCCAGTCTGTTACCCTGTGTCTTTTTATTGGTGAATTGAGTCAACTGAAATTGAGAGATATTAAAGAGAAATGATTGTTAGTTTCTGTTATTTTTGTTGTTGGAGGTGGTATTATGAGCGTGTGGTTCTCTTGCATTTGTTATGAGATGAGTATTTTATTGTTTTTATGTGTATAGTTTCCATGCTTGTACCAAAGTTTTGCTTCGAATATCCTCTTTAGGCCTGGAATCAGAGAAGGATATTGTTTAAATTTGATTTTGTCATGGAATATCTTAGATTCTCCATCTATGGTGCTTGTATATTTTGTTGATTATAGTAGCATGTGCTGTCATCTGTGGTCTCTAGTATCTCTGTTGAGAAGTCTGGTGTAATTTTTAGAGGTTAGCCTTTCTTTGTTACTTGTCCCTTTCCCCTTACAACATTTAATATTTTTCTTTGTTCTGTACATTCATTGTTTTGATTATTATATGATGGGATGATTTTCTATTCTGGTCCAATCTAGTTGATGTTCTGTAGGATTATTGTATGTTAATGGCCATTTCTCTCTTTAGGGTATGGAAGTTTTCTTGTATTTTTTTGAAGACATTTTTAGGCCCTTTGAACTGGGAATCTTCATTCTCTTCTCTTCCCATTATTATTAAGTTTGGTCTTTTCATTGTGTTCCAAATTTCATGGATGTTTTGGGCTAAGAAATTTTATTTTTTTCTGAGACAAAGTTTCTCTGTGTACCCTGGCTGTCCTGGAACTCACTCTGTAGATCAGGCTGGCCTTGCATCTAGAAATCTACCTGCTTCTGCCTCCCAAGTGCTGAGGTTAAAGGCATGCATTACTACTGGTGGGCTGGCTAAGAACTTTATACCCTCTGTATTTTCTTTGCCCAATGTGTTGATATCTTTCATGGTATTTTCTTGCCTGAGATTCTCTCTTCCATCTCATTTATTCTTTTGGTGATGCTTGCATTTGTAGTTCTTGTTCTCTTTTATAGATTGTCTATCTCTAGAGTTTCCTCCATTACTGTTTTCTTTATTGTTTGTATATCAATTTTTAGGATTTGACCATTTTATCTCTCTCCTCCACCTGTTTAATTGTATTTTCCTGTATTTCTTTAAGGGATTTGTTTCCCCTTCAAGGGGTCCTACCTCTTTGACTGTCTTTTCCTGAATTTTTTTAAGGGAATCATTTATATCCTCTTTAAATGCCTCTATCATCTTCCTGAGATAGCATTTAAGGTTAGAATCTCACTCTTCATGTATGTTAGGATAGCCAGGGCTTGATATAGCAGGAGAGCTGGGTTCTGATGGTGCCAAATTGCACTGGATTCTGTTGATTATGTTGTTGTGCTTGCCTTTTGCCATCTGGTTCTCTCTTTTGTTAACTGGCCTGTGTGTCCTGGACTGGAGCAGGCCTTGCAGGAGGCACGTGGAACTGCATGTCCCAGATTGGATCAGGCCTCCTCGGATGCAGGCAGTGCTGTGTTCTGCTTAGGGATGGCCACTTGTGCCCCTGGCTAGAGAATGCCTCCTGAAAGACAGAGTGGTAGGTCTGGGTGTGGCAGGTAGGAAGATACTCAGACCTATTTGATGTGCAGGTGAAGGGGAGAGATGGTTCTCCAATAGGTTGATACAGAGCCCATGTCTTCTGGGCTCTGTGGATCCCAGTTGGTGTGGATATTGAGCCCTGGATCTAATCTTGTCCCTCATTAGAGCAGTTCTTCTGGAAGTCAGTCAGTGTTGTGGGTGGTGGTGGTGGTGGTGGTGGTGGCATTCACTCTGATTGCCTCAGGGCATGTGGAGGTGGGGACCAAAAGGAAGATGGTCAAGCTTAATTCTTTTACTTGGCCTCCAGCTTCTCTTAGAATGTGAAGAGAGGAAGTGCAGTTCTCCTTGGAATAGTTGTATTGGATTTGGAGACATTTTTGGGCCCCAGCAGGTGGGTGGCTTGGGACAAACTGTGAGGATGGGGATGGCAAGAGCAATATTTAGGGTACTTGTGAGTCTAATACAGAGGGGAAGAGAGGTCAGAGGAGTCAAGGTGCTAGAGGGAGAGGGAAAGCTCAGTTCTCAGAGGGGTGTGGCTGCAAAACATCATAGTGTGTAAAGCATTGCTTTATGGACATGGAATGGTGGTTCTTTGAATCTGAGTTCTGAAAGATGTAGAAATGTGTAGTGCCTCTTTTTACATGGCAATGGGGCCTTTTATGGAAGTCTGTAAACACAGAATCTTTGGTTATCTTTCTGGCATACCTTCTGACTGTGATAACATTGTCTCTATATTGGATTTCACACAATGAGTGAGGGCACAGCCAACTGTCACCATAGGAATTATCATCATATCCCCACGGGGCTGCTTTCCCTTTTCCAAGCTCCAAGAGAGATTGGGAGTCAGGGAACTGACTGAAGACCCAAGCAAACTCCACCTCTCACTTATCTTCACATCTATGCTAAACACCAGGTCCAAAGAAAACTGTGCCATCAGACCACAGCATGGATGGGGCCTTTGTGCAGGTGAAATTTGAGTGTCTGGCAACAAGTATAGAATAAACGTGCTTTTCTGAGGCCAGGTACACACCAGAGTCATTCTGTTTTTTCTGTTGACTAAAGGCCTAATAGTGCTCCCTATGGTGCTGGCAGGCTACGTTAATCATGTTGAGTGTGCCATGACAAACAAGGTGAGTTCTCTGAAGGACAGAAGGTGGCAAATAGGTTTTCAAGATCATGATACTGGACAGGGTGAGAGTCTTAACTTGTTGATGGACATTGGTGGGCTACTTCTTATTATGTCCCAGGGTCTGCCCTCCAACAATGAGCAGTCCATTGTCATCAAGGCAGGGAGCATGGCAGCATCTAGGCATGCATAGTGCAGCCAGAGCTGAGAGTTCTACATCTTCCTCTAAAGACTGCTAGTGGAATATTGACTTCCAGGCAGCTAGGATGAGGGTCTTAATGCCCACACCCACAGTGACACATCTACTCCAATAAGGCCACACCTACTCCAACAAGTCCATACCTTCTAATACTGTCCTTCCCTTGCCTGAACACATACAAATCATTATAGGAAGGATAGTACCCTGTGACAGAGGGATGTGTTATGGAGGCATCACTCTGCCTATAATGCCACAAAGAGACACTGCCTCACTCTGTTAGCCATGGGCACCCAAGGACTTCCTTTTAACTCTACAGACATGGCACTTTATGATTTCTGGATTCCTTGAAGTGGAAAGTGGAAGAGTGTGGTCCTCAGGATTAAGGGACACCCATGTAGGGTGGATATTGTCATAAGCAAACCAATAATCTGTGGGTTTGCTGATGTTTGCCACCCATGACCTGTCCTTTTTGATCTCTGCTCCCTGTACCCCCAGTCTTAAACTGTAGGTGATGGTTTTCTATTCCTTATGAGTGATTTGTGTAGGGACATGGCCTTGTCTACTCCTAAGAACAGCATCCCTGAGGAGATTCCTGCCTTAACTTGCCTAAGACAGCCTTCCCATGATGCATTCATAGGAACGCACACCCCTCAACCCCATAGGCACACATGCACACATGCATGTGTTCATGTATGTGAGAACTCTAAAAACCTATCAGAAATTAAGCATGTATAAAATTAGGTCATTAACATCCCAGGGAAGCAGATCTCTTGCTCCAAGTTAACCTGCTGTATCTGTTCTCACAGGAGTGATGTACCACTGCTGTACCCACAAAGTGTGCATGGTACCAAAGCATTCTCTGCCAGCTGAATACCTGACCTCCACATGCCACCACTACTGACCCTGAAGACATTGACCGTTCCTGATCCCTGAAGCCTTCACTATGTTTCAAAATACTGCCAACAGAATCCTGGCACTGTGCTCTCAGGATCCTTCCTTTCAAGGTCTCACATCAGGATGTCTTCAATGCTCTAATCTAACATTCCAGTGCACCTTCCCTTCTATCCCTCGCCCTCAGCCACTTCAGGCTCTGAACTCATATGATCTTAACAGGTGCTTTGGAGGTGTCTCAGCCTAGACATGGAGACATACATATAAAGACCTATTGATGCCCACTGGCCCCTTTTCATATTGTAGTCAAGAATTCCAGAGTCTGCAGTGCTGTCAAGACCCTGTTGGAGTCTCTACTTCCCATCTACTTTGCAAGTATTAAATATCAGCCTGGGAAAAGGAAAGGCAAGGGCCCATATTCAGCATGTATTTTGGGGGCAGGGGATGAACTACTGAAGGCCTTATTTTATGATGGTGTCCTGCTAACAAGACCTGGGAAGAGAACAAAGGTAGGGAGGTATTCAGTCACTGTTGGATATCTTCTTTTCCCACCTCATGATTGTAAGTGTTTGTACTTGGATGGGAGGGTATCCTGGGACTTGGAAGCCCAGGAACTGTACAGCTTTAAAGGGAAAATGTATTCCAGTAAAGGACTTCCTGAGACATATGGCCCAGAAACTCCGCAGCCCTGAGCTGGGATAGTGTCCCAGGGGAAGGGTGTCCTGAGGCATGGTGGATTAGAGAGTAGAGCTTTTCAGAACAGAGATTTCCAGACTGAGAATTGGTGGGATTTCAAGTTTGAGTTTGGAAAACTCAGGTATTGGTGAGTTTTCTGTTCAGAGTCTTGGTGATTGGTGGATTTTTGTGGGAAGGTCAGGAATTAGTTCATTTTCCTGCTCCAGCATTTGGGGTTATTTTGCACCCCCTTTCCCCTGCATTGGATCTATGGATTAGGATGGAAGGTCCTTCCCAGCTGAAGCTAGCTTTTGCTAAGTCACCATTTCATGGGGGAAGTTCAGAGAAGCTGGAGAAGAGGTTTTGCCACAGAAGACAGCTCTTATGTGACAGCGCCTGCAGTGATGATTCACCAAGGCTGTAGGCTGAGGCAGGAAAGTGTCTCCACCAATAACAACTCCTGAAGAGCAGCTCCTGGTTAGGAGGGAAAGGAGATGTACCACCACAGACAGCTCCTGTGAAGGCTGTAGGCTCAGGAGATATCCCTGTCCTGTCATTTTTAGCAAGCACTGTCTTTGACAGCTCCCTTGGGGCATCTTACTGTGGCAATAGGTTGGGGCAGGAAGGAGGGACTGGCTGTCAGTTTGACAGCTTTTCACCATGCAGCTTAGATATTACAATGGTACCGAAGATGTCAAACTCAACACTTGTTTATAGGAGTACTGGAACACAGTGTGTCTGAGTGTCCCTTGGTTCAGAATGTACCTGTGGTAGAACTCTGCATCTGTCCTCTGCCCTGCAACGATATGTGCCTGGGAACCTTCATAAGAAGCCATTGAAGAGGGACCCACTATGTCCTACAGGAGAACTATGTGCTCAGGGGGTACTTGTCCCAGAGAAGATGTGAACCTGATTCTATTCTGAATGTTCTCAGGTGGCTAGCATCCTTGGAGTAACCAGTGAGTGGGGAAAATGTTTAGCAGGGTTGCAGGGATGCAGGTGTATGCTGGACAATGTGCATCATTACAGGAACCCTAGTTCTCAGTAGCAAACTCAGGTTCTGTCCCTGCTGATGGATGGTGGCTAAAGTGAGGCCATAGAGGAGGATGGCTGTGGCTTCTGTGCATGTGCATGTAATCCTTGCTACTGAGGTGTTTACTGTCTGGGAAATAGCCTACTTTAACCACAGCCTACAGGATCAAAGAGGAGTAGAAAACCAAACACTTAAAAGCAAACCTGTGTCTAAATGCAGACAGACAGAAGATAAAATTTTACTCCACATCACCACTAAAGATCTAAAAAACCAGTATTTATTGCTTTCAAATGTAACAATATTTTCTGATGATGTTATTCACATACAACCTGTACCCAGATCCTCTGTGAACCATCTTTCCAAACTCCACGGATTCAGGAGGCTGTGATGAAGTGACTCAAGTAAGCTCGGATTTGGTCTGTGCATTAGCCCTGGAGCAGTCTTCTTTCTGTTGTAGGTTTCCCTTGAGGCAGTGCAGTGGCAAGGGCATCAGAGGAGGGTAAGACTTTGTTTTAGGAGATATTCAGAGTTGCTGTATAATAATAAAAAGGTTACTTATTGAAGTGTAATTTCCTTTGCTACTGTAGCTAACCTGATTTCTGCGTTTCTCTGAGGTCAGAAACTGCAGTCTGTGGCAGTCAGCACCTCATCCTAAAATGGCGAGAAATCAAGGAATGTAGCCTTTGTTTCATCTCTGCTTGAATTGTCAAGCTCTAATTTTCAGCCTGCTCATTGAGATCACTTGATCAAAATGGCACACTTTGAAAAATGAATTTAGCACTTATTTCCAGGTTGTAAAGTTTCTTATGAAAGCTCTCTAAGAAAAATGGGAAAAGCAGAATGATCAGAAAAGAGGGATAAGGAGTGCTAAAAAGAGGGGCACAAGAAGAGGAATGCTAAGAAAGCAGGGGCAGGGGCATGAGTGTGTGAGAGAGCCTGATGGTCCTCTTCATTTTGTCCTCAGCACTTACACATCTTTCAGAATACATGATCACATAGTTAAAAACTTCAGTGCAAGTTTACACATAAATTCAAATAATAAATTGAATAAAAAGTTAACAACAGAGAATGTTTACATGCATACTATTAGGAGTAATTATCTGGCTAAGCATTCATCACCTGACACACCTTCAGAACTTCAAGGAGAGCTAAAAACCATATCTAAATTATTAGTGAGGTTTTGTATAGATAAACCCAGTCAACATTTTATCTTCTGCTCTTGCACCTATAATAAATTGTACTTCACTTTTAATGACTTTTAGTTAATGGTTTTACAATGTTTTGGGATGTGTTCTGAGGAGTAGAAGCAATTTACTGGGACAGAGACTGAAAGAATTCTCATTGCAATTTTGACGATCAGAAAGGACCTAATAGCAGTCCCACTGTAAAAGAGCTTAATAAATACTGATAAAATTTAAGGAATTCTTATAGGATTGTTATTAGGAATTCAGAAGCCATCTATTTGTTTATAAGACATCACTACAAGACAGTATATCTTCATAGATTAACAGAGATCTGCTCAAAAGTGTAAGGTAATAACTAGTGATTATCATATATGTTTAATAATAACAAGAAATGCATATAAAGAGCAGGAATCTTTTCTAAAATGATTTTCTTCTGGGCCTTGCCTACTGGAGCTAATCTAAGGTGAATTCATCTCAGGAAGGTCACCTGCTAGTTATTAGATTGTTGGCTCCTGACAGAAACCTTGATTTCTTTCCAGAATATCCTTAAACACTAGACTACAATGTGAAGCCAGACTGGTCTTGCTAACTGAGAAAACATAGACAAGGGGATGGAGACAATGACATGGTGGACTTCATGATAACCCATAACAGAGGGGAACAGGCCTTGTTCTCAGAGGAGTTTAACTGAGCTTGGGTACAGGAACAGGATCCATGCATACTGAAGACATTTCCCTTGGGAGCCAGCAGATAGGTTAAGAGTGTGAGTTCTCTGCTGTGGAGACACACTGGAGGTCTTAGCTGGATCAGGTTGTGTTATAAGAAGAACTGCTCATTAGTAGCCAGCCTCTCAGTGACTTCAGGGAAGTGTGAGGCTTCTTGTGGATTACAGTCCAAAGCAGCTTGGGAGGCTGGGAAACAGTGGCTTGTCTTTGGGACAGTGGATGTGAGCTGGATCTAAGGGCTACTGGATCTGTAGCTGGTTCATTAGACTCCGGCTGTGCTGCTCCAGAAAACAGTGTCTCATTCTGGTGCTATCGGAGCTATGGCTCTGGCCCTAGAGTGTAAGAGCATGCCATGGCTGTGGTGGGGCTGACATCAATAACTCAATAACTGTTCAGGAACACAGAGGAATGATGGGCCTCCAGCTGTGCCCTCAAAGCTGGGTCAACACTCCATGCTTACACAATTATATTACATCATCTCCACCATTCATACCTTAAAAACAAACCTTCTCTAGAAGTAGACACTATTGGCTAATGCAGTGTGATTTACAGGCATGTAATGGGATCAATAAAGACTTTTTGTAAAAATGCAATAAGAAAGAATGAGTGCAGTTTACAGTATACTTGCTGTGGTAGGTTGTAACAACATCTAGTGTAACAGTCTCTCTACATGGCACTAAGATCCTTACAGAGGTTAAAGAGTGACCATGCAGGCTGAACAACCTTTCTCAAGTCCCTGATTCTGTTTGCCCCCTTCTAGGTGCCTGCATTCACAGTTGAGAGCCCAGGCAGGCAGCCTGGCTGGGAAGGCTGCAAGAGCTCTTTGAAGTTCAAAGTGAAGCCTGCAGGACAAGCAGGGCAGTGCCAGTAACCACACCTGAGTAGCAGTTTGTGCAGTGTTAGAGATGAGAGAGCAATGGGCTATCTGAAAGGGAGAAGGCAGCACTGACAGGGCTTCAGTCCAGGGAGACCAACCACGTTTCTAGGGAAATTCTGAGATCCTAAAAGAGTGTGAGGAAGAACCTGGAACCTGCAGTGGAAGTTGGATAAAGCCACCCTGAAGCTTGCAGCCTTTTGACCCTTCTCTGACTCTTGTCTTTCCATCTACTATGGTTTTGTTCACTTGTTCTTTTTGTCTGAGACACGGAGCTGTGTCTTGACCATGAGAACACTCAATGCTTGTCTCCATTTTACTCACAGTAAAAGTGAAAGTGCTCTAGTGGTTCACAAAGTTGCTACACCCTTTCTCTAACCTGGTCCCTGGCAGTCTTCCTGCCCCTGCCCAGCCATCTGCTCCATAGTCTCTGCCCTCCAGACTGGTCCTGGCACAGCCAAGCCCCCTCTGCCCCTTGCAGGACCTTCACAATGCTCCTCCCTCCTTGAGTACTCCTCAACTTCACTTATTCATGGCTTATTCCTTTCACCACCTTCAACCAGGTATTTTAATTCCCCTTTGTGCAGGTGATTCTGACAATTCCTTTGGATTACACAACCCTCACCCCTACAGTTGCTGTTCGACTTGTTCCATTTGAGTGTTCCTCTTGGCACATGCCACACATATAATAATATACAATTAAGTAATCAGGAAACAGGCTGACACAGTGGACTGAACAAGTTAATACAAGGGACACTTAAGAAGACAACTGCATGGAGAACTAGTGACACTAACAGGTTTATCGGAGGTCATTGCAGGAAATCATTTTTCCATGGGGCTTCGTTTACAAGACTGGGTCCTCCACGATGTCAGGAATGTGTTACACACAGGGACCTTGGCCAAGTGATTTGTCAGTTCTGGTTTTGGTTTTAGCCTCATTGGATTCTTCCATAGGGACAACCACATCATTCCCACACAGGGCCTCATTTCCTCCTTTAAATCTCGGCAACCTTGTTTATCTTCCCCTTTAACACTTAGTCTCTAGTTGGGACTTTCCGCATTGTATTACATGTCTCACTCTTTGTTGTTCTATTTCCTACAAGCCACCTCCAAAGTTAATTGTCAGTGTCTCCCTTGGGTATATAAATACTTTTGAAATATATAAGCTGTTCTGAAAACCATAGTATAGT
>JADRCC010157544.1:0-12727 GCA_019843855.1 Hylomyscus alleni
TTTTTTTTTTTTTTTTTGCTAACATCCACTTATTAATGAGTACATATCATACATGTTGTTTTGAGTCTGAATTACCTCACCCAGGATGATATTTTCTAGTTCCATTCACTTGTCTGCAAAACTCAGGTTGCCTTCATTCTTAATAGATGAGTAGTACTCCATTGTGTAAATGAACCACATTTTCTGTATCCATTCTTCTGGTGTGGGACATCTGGTTGTTTCCAGCTTCCGGCTATCACAAATAAGGTCTCTATGAACATGGTTGAATACCTGCTCCTGTGGCATGGTGGGGCATCATTTGGGTATATTCCCTAGAGTGGTATTGCTGAGTCTTCAGGTAAATCCATTTCCAAATTTCTGAGGACCCTCCAGATTGATTTCCAGAGTGGTTGTACCAGTTTGCAATCCCTCCAGCAATGGAGGAGTGTTCCTCTTTCTCCACATCCTTGCCAACATGTGTTGCCACCTGAGGTTTTGATCTTAGCCATTCTGATTTGTATAAGGTGGATTCTCAGGGCTATTTTGATTTGCATTTCTCTTATCACTAAGGACTTTGAACATTTCTTTAGGTATTTCTCAGCCATTTGAGATTCTTCAGTTGTGAATTCTCTTTTTGGTTCTATAGCCTATTTTTTGATTGGGTTGTTTTGTTTTGATTTTGTTTTTTTGGTGGTTAGCTTCTTGAGTTCTTTATATATTTTGGATATTAGCCCTCTATCAGATGTAGGGTTAGTGAAGATTTTTTCCCAATCTGTAGGGTGCTGATTTGTCTTATTGGCTATATTTTTTGCCTTACAGAAGCTTTCCAGTTTCATGAGGTCCCATTTATCAATTCTTGATCATAGAGCATGAGCCACTGGAGTTCTCCTGTGCCAAGTGTTCACGGCTCTTTCTCACTTTTTCTTCTATTAGATTGAATGTATCTGGTTTTATGTTGAGGTCCTTGACTCATTTTGACTTGAGCTTTGTGCAAGGTGACAAATAGGGGTCTATTCATTTTTCTACATACAGACATTCAGTTACACCAACACCATTTATTAAAGATGATGTCTTTTTTCCATCATACATTTTGGCGTCTTTGTCAAAGATCAAGTGTCCCTGAGTGTGTGGTTTTATTTCTGGCTCTTCAGTTCTATTCCATTGATCAATGTGTCTGTCTCTGTACCAATGCCATGCAGTTTTTATCACTATTCCTCTGTAATATAGCTTGAGTCAGGGATGGTGATTTCTTCAGCAGTTCTTTTATTGTTAGTGTTGTTTTCACTATTCTGTCTTTTTTTTTTTTTTTTTTTGCATTTCCAGATGAATTTGAGAATTGCTCTTTCCATTTCTTTGAAGAATTGTGTTGGTATTTTAATGGGGATTGCATTGAATCTGTAGAGCTTTGATAGGATAGACATTTTTAATATATTAATTCTGCTAATCCAGGAACATGGGAGATCGCTCCATTTTCTGAGATCTTCTATTTGTTTCTTGAAAGAGTTGAAGCTATTGTGATATAGGTTTTTCACTTGTTTGGATAGAGTCACCCCCAACATATTTTATATTATTTGTGGCTATTGTGAAGGGAGTTGTTTCCTTAATTTCTTTCTCAGCCTGTTTATCACTTGTTTATCATAAAAGAAGGCTAAAGACTTATTTGAGTTAATTGTATATCAGGCCACTTTGCTGAAGTTGTTTATCAGCTGGAGAAGTTCTCTGGTAGAACTTTGGGGGTTGCTTATGTATACTATCATATCATCTGCAAATAGTGATATCTTTATTTCTTTGCCAATTTGTATCCCTTTGATCTCTTTGGAGACAGGGGAGTGGGGAGGAGGTATGAGATGTGGAACACTCAGAGGGTGGACTTGGGGTGGATAAAAGCTGGAGTTTTAATAAATAAATAAAAGACTGCCATGCCCACTTGTCTACACTAGTCATATCTGAATTATCGGGGGTAAAAGCCTGATCAAGGATGAGAGGCATTATAGCCCCAAAAGGGAGCTTGTGCCTCCTGGGTATTTAGATAGTCACTGGCATCTCCTAACTCAGACGTGTTCCAGATTAGTCTTTCCAATCATCAACACACCCTCTTATTTAGGCATAAAGGTACCCCCAAAAATGATTCGTAAATGGCTAAGATTGGGCATTGTTTCCTGGCCAGCACAATGTTTCCAACATATCCTACTTCAATTCCAAGCTGTCCTTAGCTTGGAATTTCTCTCAAGGAATCTGCCTTGCCAGACAGGTTTTTCCTCAGAGTTAGCAACAGAGGTCTGGCACCATTGCTTACTGTAAACATAGTTAGAATTCTCAGGAAGTATGAACTGTTTTACATACTAGAAAATAATGGAAGGGGTTCCCTCACTCAAGGACATTACTCAAGGTCAGAACTTCCAGGTGAGTGCCTCCAGCAAGACCCAGAGAATTTAGCAGGAAATGCTAGATCAGATTTTCCCAGTCCTAGCCTCCAGTAGAACCAGAGAATTAGCATAGGAATGCCAAGATAACTCCAGCAGGGAGGGCTCAACTGCTCTTGCACCTGTTTCACACCTGGTTACCAAATCCTACTAACTTGATGTAGTGGTCACTTGCCTACTGACCTCAGTCTTGTGCCCCCTGCTGTAAACCCTGCCTGCCTAAGTCTCTCTTGTCATCTGCCCTGCTTGTTGTATGCTATTTAAGCCTGAATTTCACCTTATACAAATACATTCAGATTCACCACACTCTTGTGTTGAATATGTTTGTCATCCATCAACTTATTGCCCACCTGACCAGAACTCTCATCCCGTTGAAGTTGGGGTCCCCCGCAACGAACCCGGTCTGTGGCAAAAGACGAAAAGGAAAAAAAGAAAAACAAAGAAAGAGAAGGCAGTAAGCCAGAGCAGAGAATTACAGTGGTAACTGAAATACCATGGGCGAGTATATAAGAAAAGTTTGTATATACCTAGAAAACCATAAACTTTTTACAGAGGATGATTTTTCCCTTTAAACCTTCCATTTGCTCATTGCAATAGTTGGCTCTTAGACAGGAAATGTAGAAAGTGTATTTTATGATGTCCAAAGGCTGTAGTTATGTTTGAGCAAATAATTCTAATGACTATTGTCTCCTTTTATGACACTGGGTGGGTACTATGGCAGCACAGAAATGAATCCTTTTACCTGACCCTAGGGTAGACAGCCCTTGAATTTTTCTGTGATAAAATGAATAAAAGTGAAAGGTGCAACTTATATCAGAAAGGAAGTGATGGAAGGAACTAAGCAGCTTATATTAGAAAAGGTTGTTGTGAAAGGGGAGCACCAGGAATAGTATCAGGAGGGTAGAAAATATGACATTGGAGGTAAAGGAGAAAGTTGAGGGCTTGCTTTATAAGCGTGATTTAATCTTTAGGCAGTGAGTAAGGCTTTACAAGCTTCTCCTCTGGAAAAGGAGTTAGTCAGATTTTATTTCCAATGTGTAGAGGATGCAAATTGGGAACACAGGTCTGAGTTTAAAGGACTGGTCAGGATCTTTCCTGATAACCAAAGGAAAGCAAAACAAAAGTACAAAACAGATTTAACTAGATACATTTCCAAGGTAACATTGGTACAATTTCATGATTACATGTCAGATTGTAAAACTGAGAAATTCCCCAATGGGTGTTCAGTAATATAACTAGCCACAGAGAATGCTTGATATGTAGCTAGTTATTTTAAGTACATTTTCAGTTTTATTTAGAAATTATATAAATTTAAGCAGGTGCCTTATAAGTACAGTATCAACTATTTCTGATAGACCCCAACTTTTAAGTCTACAAGTATTTATATATTCCTTAAATACAATTCTAAATACCTCTCCTGTGCCTCAACTCAGATCTGTAATCGGCAACCTATAACAAATAGCTGGACACTTTTTCTCCTCCTGAATTGCCTCATGCACCCTTGAGATGAGGGATACCACATTTAGTTGGTATCACTGGGAGGGCTGCTCTTTTTTGAAGGGAAATGGAGAACATGTAGACCTTAGAGGAGAGAGGAGTTGGGACAGGGTAACTGTTGTAAAGGAGGGAGGTAAGTCTGTGGATGGGATGTATTATATGAGAGAAGCAGAAAGAAAAAAAAAAAGAAAAACTAAATTTAGGTTTAAGATAAAGTGTATTTGTCTTAAATCCAACTTCCTTTTGCAACTTGTGTCTTCTATGCCTTCCTCATCTTAGCAAATGGAAATTTTACTTTTCACTTCTCTCAGTTCTTTTCTTCCAATATAATCATCAGGTTTGTGAAAAGGACAGAACAGTCGAGTTACTTCCGCACACACTGCTGTCCGTAGTAATACTATCTCTTCTCGTTGTCACTGCAGTCATCTTCCGGCTGGCCTCCCCTACTTCAAACTTTGTTCTTTGTGGTAACCTAGTCAGGAATGTAGCTCCTGGTATATTATTTTGTCTTCCATGTGAAGTTTATACCAGACGTGAAGAACTATAAAATCCTTGCAATGATCTGACCCTCATTCTTTGTCAGCTCATTTGCTTCTGTACTCACATTCACTTCGTTTTAACAAACTTTTCTTTTTTCCTTTTCTCTTGTTCCTTAAAGACCCAAAAAGACTCCCTGTGCAGAATGTTATGTTTTCCAGAATCTCTTCCTTTGCCCCTCTGTATAGTTTGCTTCTTTATCTTCTCTGTGAATGTACTTCAATCTATATATCTTTTAGGTTTCTCTAAGGACTGTATTTATTATTTCACAAAACGAACACATGTAAGCCCTGACCTCACAAATTTACTATTCCTCACAGTCCTTAGAATCATCTATCAAAATAATTTTTTTTTTTGTTCCTGGATTGTGATCTCTTTAGGTAGACTGAATTATCTGAGATGGATATTTAATCTACAGTGTTCATGATTTCTCAACAAGAACTGAGTGTTTTCTAAAATGCAGTAACTGATACGTTTGCTGATAACATCCTATTGCTATTCAGAAGTTTTCAGGCAAAGGGGGATGTCTTTAAAATGGGCATCCACTAAAAGTGTCCTTGCATATAGGAGGTGTCTTGTAAATATTCATACATTAAATTATTAAATGAGCTGGAGGGAAGTAGCATGAAGCCGCTGATGCCATTCATCCTGTGCAACAAGAGAAAGATGGAACAAAGGGAGTGGAGGATGTCCTGGAGGTGAGGCGTTGATTACATCCTAGGAATTAGCTGTGATGTCAGCATGGTTTAAGTTCATTCTTTATAACAGTGATACATTCAGTATTTAAAATTATGAAATGACAACTGTGCATTCTGTTAAATCAATGAACTCTGTCTTCATTTCCACTTTGTAACCCAGTCGGCTCACCTTCCCCAAATCTAGATCAAAGTCTCATCTTTTTTATATTTTTTTATCAGCAACCATCTGATCACTAGTGCCTCCACTTAACATTACCCGTATTTGTTCTTCACATGCCAAATATCAATATTTTGAAACATATATTGGTACACACATTGTTGACTCTCTGACCAAAGGACTTCCTCCATATTCATATGTAAATCTATGACTAATGAGCTATAAATCATCAGGAGTAATTAACTGAATATACCATAAATATAATATGAAATTTTGTTTTTATGCAGTGTTGATGTTTAATATAGAGTGAGAGACTTTATTTATAAATATATATTAAAATAAGCCTTTTTGTAGGGCATCTCTTTCTAAAATTATACTACTGTAATTTTCTATTCACTAAAAGTCCTTCAAGTGTAGGCACTTGCCAAAAGTCACCCATATTCTCTAATGATTTCACTTCATGATGACAAATGCTTGGCATTTTTTAGCTGGGCTTTAGGGGGAAGCACAAGGTATACCATGAGTGCATGCATAATGGGTACCTTCACCAGCTTCACTGTCAGGGAATTTCTGACAAAGCAGCATAATTAATGGAAATATATTTTCAGCAGTGTATGTCAGTAATTGGGCAACGATGGAAACATATGCCTCGTTTGGTGAATCTGAATGTAAGAGGAGATGGGAACAAACTCAGTAGAATGCTGATTTTAGTTGACAGTCTACCTGGGGTAATATTAACGAGGTCTTAAATACATTGATATAAATCAAGATGCAGCCAGCAGCAAGGCTAAGGCAGACTGAAGAAACTGGGAAATTGGAGATATTAGTGTCCCAGGGGCAGATGAAGCGATGAGGTGCTGGTAGAACAGAGGAAGATACAAACCACTTCCATTAGCTGATGAAAAGGAGATCCAACATTTTCCTTCTGAAACTGATAATCCAGACATTGGAATAAGTGAAGAGAATTCTCTAGAGCAACCATTAGTTGCCTAAATTAGAAAGTTGTGAATAACCCGCTCTAGCTCCCAACATCCATTTAATCTAAAATTTCTAAAACTTCACAAATCTGAACCAATTTCTCTATACCATTCCACCTTCTCTATACTTGAAAGATACTAAATAATTTACAAACTGCTCCCACGTTCAGACTATGCCTTTTTTAAATCAGGCCACTGAAAACCTACCTGAGATATACAAGAACAAAGAAAGGTTGCACGAAATTACTCAAGTGAAGGAAAACATTCACAGTTAATGTGTTTCCTTTGCTTACAGGAAAGATGCAGTCTAATATGTTTTATTTTGTCTAAACAGTGGATCCATGAGGTAGATGTACTGTCTCTCACTCACTACATGAAATTAAACTGAGGCACATTACATTTAAATACATTTTCATCAATCAAGTTCTCTAGTTCTTGATGGTTTGTCTCTACCCAGAAGGGATCAAGATATCCTGTCTTTGGACGGAGAATAGAACTCTCTATCTGTGTTCTGCACCTCTGACTCACATCCCTTCCAAGAGAAAGGAAGAGGGAGGAAGAAATATATTTCTAAAATTCATTCTAGATTCACCTGAACAAAATATCCTTGAAGAATCATTTCTTTTAAGAACTATTTGATGAAAGGATGTTTGGTCTCTAGAAGTCAACAGACTCAAGTAACACCACAGCATGCGCACTTCCTATATAATAACACGCCAACTACTTAAGCTGGCAAGGCTGCTCTTAAGGCATAAAACAAAGCTAAGGATATTTTTTCTTTACTGTTCATTTCCATAAGAAGAACATAAAGCTAAGGATGGGGTACCTGTCAAACTCACAGGAATAGGAACAACTACAACTATTGTCCTTTGTTTTACCAAGCTCTTTTTTTTTATTCAATTGTTTGATATTTGGTTATTTCTACTATCTTTTTAGATGTTTTACTTTTAACCCTTTTCTCTCTCTTCAGCTTTGTGCTTTCCAAAGGCAACACTGTTATGAATGCATGATAACCGTTTAATATGTGCTGTCGAGTGCACATCTAAATAATTAAAAAAATTAAATGTCTCGTATTGGTCTAAAGATCTTTTAAATTAAATTTAAAATACTACTCACGGATAGAGAAAATACATAACTCTGTGTACTAATAGGCCATTCACTTAAAAACATGGTATCATAAATTTTACTTTGTAGCATATTTGTTTTTATGTATAGTTGATTAAAGCTACGGGTCTAATTTTACTAATTTTTAGCTGTTGGTCTTGGAAGTTTCCAGAGTTCCTTGCAACTTCTTTCTTTCAGGCCTTCAGGAGTAGTTGTTGGCCTAATCTGCTAAGAAGAAGACTTCCAATGGACTAGTCCAACATTTCTATTATGTTGTCATTTAATCAAAGCATTGGTCATTAGTGTACCCAGAGTTGGTATGTATTGTTGAAAGTCAACTTAAATTTATGCTTTCATCCCACATGGCATATCACATGATAAAATGGGAGAGAGATGTCAGGTACATTGAGATCATGCAGTAGAAAGCAGCCTTTGCCAGGTTACTGAGCAGACTAGGGAGGGACCATTTTTCTCTTTGTTGTGGTCATGTCTGCTTTACTCATTTTCCTAATGAATTTAAACATACATGAGGTAGCAATTAGATGGTACAGAGACATGACTACGTATTGGTTCACTGACTTAAAATAATTATGACAAGCATAGGGCTGTGTTATCTATCCTGACAAATCCGAGGTGGAAAGAAACAGCTAACACAATAAAACCAACATAGAAATCAATCTCACACAAAGGCAAGAAGTGCAAATGAGCACTTTTCTCCTCAGGGAATTCCATTCATCAGCTAAGAATGTGGCTTGATTCTTTTATTACTTGTAATTCATCTCAGAAAGTTCTCTAATCCCAGGAGGAATCCTGCTTTACCCATTCCCGCTCACTGTGGGATTGGGTCCCTGTGAAGCAGTTATTTTTACTCAACAATTTATACTCTTAATTTGTTTCTTAAGTATTACCATTGGTTACCCTGCCGATCTTCACAAACTCTATTTATATCCCAATCAAATTAGAATCTCAAAAGCATTAGTGTTAGAAGAGCAAACTTATCTTCTCAATAAGTTTTCTGTTTGAAATGGAAGAGCCTAGGAGCAGCAGGAAGTTTCTGAGTGGCATGTTCTCTGTTGAAACCCTGTGAATGCCTCAGTGAATATCAATGAACATAGTGAAATTCCCGCTCCCCCCCCCAACATTCCACTGATTTCTCCCCTCACCCTGAACAATTCTCTGGTTTCTGAGTTTTAAAAAAATTGTGACGATTCTTTATTCCCTGTTTTCTTATTCATTTTTTTAACTCCACAAGAAGATAATCAGATACTGAGTATGTGAATTAAAAGGTAGACAAAGTCAGTTTATTAGCAATTATTTTTCTTCCTTAACGTTTTGAAAAGAATGGCAACAGGGGGTGGGAGGAGTGGGTGGAGAGATGGCTCAGTGGTTGAGAGCATTGATTGCTCTTCCAGAGGTCCTGAGTTCAAATCCCAGCAACCACATGGTACCTCACAACCATTTGTAATGAGATCTAATGCCCTCTTCTGGTGTGTCTGAAGACAGCTACAGTATATTTATATATAATAAATAAATAAATCTTTTTTAAAAAATAAAGAATGTCAGCACCTTGAGCTAGAAATGAAGGTTACCTACAAATTCCGGTATGGTTTACTGAATTATAGAGCAGCCTGATACTTATCTTTATACTAAGCAGGGCCAAATAGAGTCTAGAACATCTTTTCTTAGAAAACATACAAGGTGTTTGACTCAAGTACTACCTAGTTAGGCATTGATTTCTTTGAAGTTCTATACTTCATGTAAAATATACTATAAAATATACTTTCTAAAATTCATGTAAAAGTTTGCACAAATCTATTTACTCTCTTATACTATATTATTAAAAATGATTTATCAAATAAACATACACAGAGCACTATATATGCATAGGTAGATACATAGATAGGCACAGAGTAAAGAAACAGATGATAGATGGATACATATAGGACAGATCAACTGACAAATGGATGGTAGATGGATAGATGGATATTAAGAAGACAGATAGAAAATATAGCAATGGTACTAAAGCTCAGAGCACTATCAGTACCAGAGCTTCCAGTTTTGTAAGAGAACCTCCCCTAGTTATAAATTCACAACCAGATTTTTTTATAATACGTAAAAAAGAAAACATTTGCTGCATCACCCCGATCCTCTCTTTTTACTGGTGAGTTTATTTTGGTGATGTACCTATAATCTGTGGGAAGTATCAACTATTTTTAGGGAGAACACAAAAGTTAGACACATGAAAGCCCCTGCATGCATAATCTTCTTCAGTTGATTCATTCTCTCTAATGCAAAATCAGTAACATTTATCAACCCAAAGGGACCTAGAAGGCTGCTGTGTACACTCATCTTCTTTTTTCTCATTCCTTCCTCCTATCACCCAACACTGACCTTATACTACAGGCTCTGTAGTTACATGGCTAAATTCTCTGCTTCTCTAGGTTCCTCTTTGATCACAGATTCTTGTTTTTAAAAATATATATCCTTATTGTCACATTTTTTCTCTTTTATTTTTGAAATTATAACTTGATTATATCATTCCTTTGTTCTTTTCTTTGTTATTTCTCCAAACTTTCATGTATTCCTCATTGTTTTCTTTCATTCAAGTTCATGGCATTTTTTTTCACTAATTTATTATATGTTATATTAACATATGTAAATATATGCAAACATATGTGAATATAAGGACCATATATTCATTGATGTTACATATATATATTTGCACACACACACACACACACACACAGACACACAACTTAGTCTACATATTGTTACTAATATGTTTATGTCAAGCCTGACCATTTGGCATTGGACAACCAATATATGCTCTCTTTCCTGAAGACTATTTCACCTTTTCTCAGAATTCTGTAATTGCTGTATTTTCTTGTATAGGGCTAAAACATTATTGGCTTTCCTCTATTCACTTTGGCAGGTCTTTTGTTGTCCTTGTTCAGCCCATGGTCATGTTGGTGAAACTTTATAGATGTAGCTTCTGAGACTGCTAAAAGACATAAACTCACAGCAAACTCACTGATCTTCTGGTTCTAATAAGCTTTCCATGACGTTTTCTGGAATGCTGAGGTGTAAGATCTGTACATCAGATGTATTCCCTGGGACTGAACTCCACAACTGAGTTTTAGTTGGCTGTGGATTTCTGCATGATCTACATCTGTTGCAAAGGGAAAATTGCTTGATGAGCAGTGAAGACTACCCTTACCTGTGCATAAAAGGATAACTACTAGGAAGTAGTTAGGGGTTATGGTAAAGTGTGGGTCCAGGGAGCTGTGAGGCCAGGAGGAGCAGACTGTAACAAGAGTGAGGTCAAGGCATGTCCAAAACCGTGGAAATCATGTCCTGAGATTGGCAGGAATAGGATTACTACCCCCTACCTGCACCCTGGGCCCGCATGTCTTGTCATGTATAGCTCTGTGTCCCCCACCCTTACCTTACCCGATGGGGTCACCTAGCCAATTGCCAGGTTAAACTTCCTTTTCCCTTAAAAGCTCATGTCTAGCAGCAGCTGGAATTCCAACTTATGTAAATGAGGTATCCCCAGCACCCTGGATCCAGCCAATGATGTACACCCACCTGGAGAGTCCCTACACACTCCCTTCAATAAACTACACAAGTTAGCAGAAGCTGTTCCCGGGTTTTCGAGTATTTTACCCAGGCACAGACCAAGATCCTGTCTGCACTCACTCTTCCTGACTAAGCTTCCATCCCTCCAGTCTAGCCCTGTTTGCACTGTCAGCCCAGATGATGGCTGTTCATTTAAGCTATACATACATATTTATTTTTAAAGTTATTTATTTTTATTCTTTAATCCATTTTTTACAGTCCAGACTTCATCTACATCCCAGTCTGCTCCCCGACCGCTCCCCATCCCATCCCTCCTCCCCCCATCTCCAAGAGGATGTCCCCACCCACCCACTCCTATCCCACCAGACCTCCCCACTCCCTCTGGCCTCAAGTGTCTTGAGGGTTAGGTGCATCTTCTCTCACTGAGACTAGAACAGGCAGTCCTCGGCTGTATATGTGTTAGCCGCTGCACGCTGCTGTGTGCTGCCTGGTTGCCTTTTTCCTCCTCCTGCATTTGCCTTCCTAAAATCCCCCTTTTCATTTCCCTGATCAGATCATATATACCTGGGTATTTTCCCCTATGTTGCTCTATAACTCCCCTAACCTAACAATGATCCCTTTTTACTTTCTACAGTTGCTCCAGGATATGTAGTCGTATTTAAAGATAGACAACTAGAAGTCTCCAGTGAGAGAGAACATGTGAGTTTCTTTTTCCGGGTCTAGGTTATCAATAGATTCAATAGGATCTTTTTTTTTGTTCTAGTCATTTACCTACAAATTTCATGATTGCATTTTTCTTTGCTGATGAGTAGTATTCTAATGTGTATATATATGTACTCTATTTTCATTATCCATTTGTTGGCTGTAGGACATTTAGGTTATCATGTAATATTGTTTCTCCAGATTGCTCTTTGATCACACGTTCATTTCATTCATCAATTTCTAATTTTCCTACCACTTTTCCTGTCTATTATTCATATTGGGTTGAGAAATAGTAAGTTATAAAGCACAGCCTGTATGAGATATCACTTTACTGACAGCCTA
Organism: Hylomyscus alleni; assembly: GCA_019843855.1. Lineage (NCBI taxonomy): Eukaryota > Metazoa > Chordata > Mammalia > Rodentia > Muridae > Hylomyscus > Hylomyscus alleni. Next base: position 11,996 of record JADRCC010157544.1, read on the forward strand.
CATCATAGGAACACTTTATCACATACATGTGTATGCCTACTTGTGTCTTTTATACACAAAATTTATAAATACAACTAATATATATGTCTTAAATACATATATATGTATATACATTATACATATGTATATTTTATATACATATATATGCATATTAAATACCTTTTAGTATAAGAGGATTTTTCTGGAAGGGACATTTGACATTTGCAAAGTATTAATCAGGAGTAGTAGAGACATTGCAGTGTTCAAGAGAGTTTATTGTCATTGCATAGGGCCTGAGATCTTTGTGCAGTATCCATTTGTGAAAGCTCACTACTGCCTGAAACTCCAGCTCTCAGGAATAGGAAATCATCTCTGGACTAGAGATACATGAGCACCTAGACTTAAACATGTATACGTACTCACATAGACCCACATGTGATCCACCATTAAATATCTGACAAATCTTTATAATTTCAAGTATATAATATATATCATTTAATAGTATCTCCATTCAAACTGCTGATGAGTTTTAATAAAAATAGAATATATTTCTATTTTTTAAATTTTGATTTCTATATTTAATAATATAGAATCATGCATAAAATATACATAAGTTGATTATGCAATATAATTTGTCTGCTTTGAAAACATCCAAATAAGTAACATACAGACTGAGAAGATTGTATTAATGTATTTAGGAAAATACATGTACATGCACACACACACACACACACACACACACACACACACACA
>JADRCC010157547.1:0-10303 GCA_019843855.1 Hylomyscus alleni
GGGCAGCGTAGGGCAGCGTAGGGCAGCGTAGGGCAGCGTAGGGCAGCCCAGCCCTCTGCATCTACCAGGGGACATGTCCTGAGGCATACACCAGTGCAGAAGCAGAGCTCCTGTCTCTGAATACAAGCACGATCTGACTTCTAAGATGTAATAAACTTATATCACAGAGTAAAGAGTAACACCGACAGCTGAGCTCGGTACCCGGGAACATTTTATTGCCCAAGTAGTTCAGTTTCCTCAACAGGGGAAGGGCTTGAAAAGAAGGGGAGGGGATATTCTAGATCAAAATCAAGAGACCAATTAACCAAATGAAATATGAGCTTTGTGTTGTTTATCTGCTAAAAAAAAAAAAAAAATGACCTTTTGAGGCAGACTCTTGGAACCAGAGATCACTGCTTGGCCAGACACTGCCTCTCCAGAGCTAGGATCCAGATGTAAAGAGCCATCTTCTACATGCGTACTGGGTATCTGAACCCGGGTCCCTCTAGTTATGCAACACACATTTTACCAACTGAGCCATCTCCCCAGGCCCGAGTCTCACTTTACAAATAGTCTTTCCTTGTATAGTTAAGTCACTGTTCAGCCAACCTGCAGATATAAACCCCCAATACTTTATTTTCATGAGTCTAAATCTGATAGTCAGAGGACTCATTGGCATTTCACCTGTGCATGTGGTCAAGTTCTAGCAGACATACTGACTTAAGAAATGAGCTAGCACCCTGACCTTAAGCTATATTTAAAATTTAGTCATATTTTCCCCTTATTTGTGTCAGTGTTTGAAAATGGACTGCCTAGGTTTAAAATCTGTTTAAGAGACAGAATCAAATGAGTCATGGGGAAACTTCTGTAAATTGATTCAGTAAAATATTTTCTTCTTTCTTTCTTTAGAGCAAACATTGTTTTGAGAGCATGTCAGCCTTTCACATTTGAGTTTAGCTAATGTGGACAGGGAAGTGGTACGCCCATAATGACTCACGAGATGAAATGATTCCATGACAAAGACCCATAGTTGAGTCCAATTTCAAATTAGCAGCAGTATTACTGAATGAATTTCAATTTACAACAGGATATTGATCAAGTTGTGGGGAAAGTCTTGACTAAATGCATCACACTGTGCCTTCTGAGGGCAATATCTCTCAATGTCACAATGTTGCACAGGTAAAGGGCACAGAAGTCATTCAAAGAAGAATCAGATCAATGAGTTGCTTTTACATCGTGGTGGTGTGACAATTAAATCAAAGAATGGAATTCTCATGTCATAAAATACTCAACTTTAAGATGACATAAAATACCCAACTTTAAGATGACAGCATTGAGCCAGCGGTTGCGGCACACACCTTTAATCTCAACAGTTGGGAGGCAGAGGCAGGCAGATCTCTGAATTCAAGGGCAGCCTGGTCTGCAGAGTGAATTCCAGGACAGCCAGGGCTACACAGAGAAACCTTGTCTCAAAAACCCAAAAACCAAACAAACAAAAAGATGCCAACACTGTGTCTAAATAAAACAACTTAGGCTGCATCCCTATGCTAATCAGCTCTCTGAAGATCAATAGGCCATCGCACCTTGGAAAAGGCTTTCTTTTTTTTCCAGGCAAATTTAATAAATCCCTAAGAGGACTCTTCTCAAAGCTCACATTTGATATAAAATAATAGACATTAAAACAATGGCCAAGAATAAAGACAATCAGCTGTGTTGACGTTCACAGAAGTGAGTTCACGTGAGGAAAGGGAAATGGAGAGCTCTTAAATGGCATGGCTTTCAAGTAGGCGCCTGGCAGGTCCATTGATCTGTAGAACTAGTTGATTAACTATTGATGGGACGCTAAAGACTATCTGATAGTAATCATTAGGGTGGTAACAAGATCATACTGTACGTTTTCTAATAGAGGATTTCTGACTTTTTATGTAAAATGTTTATATGTAGTAGACAGATTTTTAATTTTTTTTTAATGTATGAAAACATGGTCTAAAAATTGACCTGTATCCTATTAGTTTGCAAACCGTCATTCGAACGAGTGTATCTATGAGCAGAAAGCTTCTCACATCATATGATCCCACTAATTTATTCCTGAGCTTTGGTTCCTAAGCTTCCAAGAAGGGCCAGTCCATGCAGGAACAGGAGAGTGGCATTAGGATCCATGAAGAACGTTCCCCAGATGACGTATGTCTACATAATCATCACCGCTATCACCACCGCTGCCTGCACCCAGAACAAGCAAGCGTGAGGAGAGGGCACGCAGCGTGCGAACCTCCCCCAAGAGTAAGTAAGCACTAGCAGGACAGACTTCCACACAGGAAGGCAGAGTGGAGAGCAATGGTGCGAGGGGAGGGGCGGTGTCCAACGGCAGAAGGCCAAACTCACGTGGCTTAAGTTGTCAAATGGAATATATGAATTGGCACTAAAAATGCAGTAAGTGTCAATGCCAAAACCAACAAGCTGACCATAAAAAACGTGCTCATCATTTTAGTCTCCTGGGCAAATCCAGAACCAAGTTCTGTTTACAAAAATAAGAAATTAAACATAAACAAAACAAAACAAAACAGAAAAAAGTTTTAATGTACACATGATGATACAGTGCTGTCTGCGTGCAAGCATATTAAGGAAGCCAAAGGTAACCCTGCAGCCATGTTTCTGATTAGGTCTACAAGCTGATACTCAAGACGTGAAAGGTAGTGTCTCGCTTCCACATGACAGATAGATATAGACAATATCTATAGATAGAAATATACAAGTTAACCCATACTTTTGAACACTTACGTCCTTTCCTTTAAAAGAAAGTCAAATGGAACTTTTTCCTGAGATGACTAAACATAAAGGGGATTGTGATGTGCTATTTTAAGATCGATATATGAGAGGGTTTAAAGAAGCGCCTGGCCATGACGTGGTGACGTGTCATTATGGTCGGTGTTATTCAGACTGTCTGATCCACCCTGCACTTGCTGGAGGTGTGTGTTCTTCACACTCACCTTTCGCTTGTGTCAAAGTCTTCTAGCTTGGCTGCACCATTACAACTGCTTCTCAGTGGACTGGCCTCGGATGCCTTCAGCAGTGGACTGGCCTCGGATGCCTTCAGCCAGACTTGCTCCTCCGCAGTCTGTCAGCCCTGTTGGCACTGCTGGTGCTTTAACTGTCTTCTTTTGTTGGTTTCCCAGCAAGAACCTGGAAAAGAGTGATGACAGTCACACAGGGCATTCCCACAGAACGTCCACGACACGCTCGGGAAGATGCCTCCCAACAGCTCTCTGGATGAGGAGGCTCGGACCGGCCATTTCTGCTTTTATTGCCTCTGCTCTGTCTTACCTAGCTGCAGAGACAGGACCACTGCCCTCCTCAGTGCTCACATTGCTGATTCACACCTGCACTCTGCCCAGAGTCTTGACAGAGAACCCTTCAGGTGACACAGCGAATGCTCTCAGTGAGGACAAAGTCCATCAGTCCGTTGTCTAGAAGCAAGCTCAGCTTCCCGTGGAAACGTGAATAAATACTAGACAGTACTTTACAGTTAACACACTTGAATAGAGATCACCATGACAGCTCGTGAATCTCCTGATAAGACACAGGTGTCATCTCCAATTTGCCTTTCAAGAGTAGACCCGCTGCTGACCGTACTATCACAGAATACAATTTTCAACCTGCTGTTATCTCTCAGGAAGCCAAAATACACAGACGGAGAAAACAAATGTTTACTTTAAGGATAAAGGAAAAAGCCAGTCCCAAAGCAGATGCCTCACCAATTACACCAGATGCCCTCTGACCCTGACACACAAAGGCAGCCATTTTCCTCAAGCCACAGACCCCTCTCGGGCAAGCTCTACACAGCACTAAAAGTATTCATCAAGGTAGATTCTGTGATCCACACCAATACTCCCAGTTCCTGAGAGGCTGAGACAGGAGGATTTCGATTTTGAAGTCAGCCTGGGTTCCACAGTAAAACTTTGTCTTGGGGGAAAGAAAAAGTAAATGAATATAAACAAAAACTATTTGGGGTGGGTTAATTATTTGAAAGTGTATCCCTATCCACTCTGTTTTTTAACAGACCATAGCCTACTGACACTGCAATAGAAGCCTGCCTGTCCACCCTCAATACTCTGGATGGACTGGCTCTTCTTTTTTGTAGGAGGAGGATTAAGACAGGGTCTTATTCTGTAGTCCACATTGAGCTGAAACTTCTGGAGATCCTCCTGCATCAGCTTCCTAAGTGCTGGCATTACAGGGAGCCACCATGTCCCGCACTTGAGCACTTTGTGGGATATCTTTCTGCCCAAAAAGCCTTTCTTCCAAATTCCTATCTCTTGAATCAAAAATAAATCTATTACATGTGTTATATTTTGTAGATCTAAGCAAATTTAGCAGTAGATGATGCTGATGTCATAGATGGAGTGTGGTTAATATCCACCAAGATTTTAATCTGTGCTTGGCATGCCATCTTTGTACTTTTGGCACACAGGACTCCATTCATGCCCTTTAATCTCACATAATTAATTGTAGGCAGATGGTGAAATCTAAATTTTCAGAATAGAAACTCTACTATCCACCTTCTCCTTCTTTCCCCAGTGATGGATTCTGTCAAGCTTCTGGCACAAGTGGGAGAGGGAATATATTAGAGTCCTGCACTATACGGAACTCCCGTTGACTCTCCCCTACCCCTTCTTCCCTAGACATTCTTTCCGACTTCTTATTATTCCCAAGGTGGAAAGGTCAAAAACAGAGGATCATGTGATACAGTCAGGGTTTCTGACCCTTCCCTCCATCCCACCACTAAAATTCAGCAGAGAAGATGGTCATGCAGAGTGAGTCTTGGGGCCCCCAACTAAGAACATTCCTTCTTTCCCACATCCTCTAAGTATCCTCACAGCCTGTGCAAAACAGGCCTGGGCCCAAGGAACACTTTCCCACTTCTCAATTTCCTTCTCCTATCCTCTTGCCAAGGCACCCTTCAAAATCTCTCTCCAAAGCTCAGTCCCTGGCTAATTTATCTCTCTTCTCAACTCCCCTTCCCTGGGGCTTTTGGTCTAGTCTCCTCCTGTGAGGTCACCCTGGTCTCAGAGTGACTTCTCTTCATATCTAATTCCCACCACTGAAAGTACACTCTCAGAAGCAGATCTCAAATACCCCATCCAGACCCTAACACATACACAGCATGGGCTCGAGGGCAGGCTTTTGTACTGTTGTGCAATGCCAAAATCAAGGCATTTTGGCTTGTTTTAAGACTGCTTATTAGTGTTCGTGTAGATATCTGCTGAGAACTTCCAGGGGACTGAACACTCTGGGTTAAAATTATTACACACTTCAGACATAAACAAACATCGGAGAGTCACAAATTAATGGATATTATGGCTGTACATATTAATTGATGAGGACAGCCAGAGCCATATGGTAACATGTGCACTCTAAGTTCCCAGGTCAATAATATCTTGTTTTGTTTTGTTTTTAAAAATTGTTCACCAAATGACAAGTCACCTTTATTTTAATTAAGAACCTGCCCAGAGTTTCACTTTGCATAGAAACTGCACACAGGGCAGAAGTCCAAAGGTGAGAAGTCTATAGAGTTTGGAGTCTGGCTGCTCCTTGTGAGAGCACCTGTGGAAGATTAATTTTAAAGCTCAGGTAAGAACTATGCCCAAGGCAGAGATAGGCATGGTTCTTTTTACGAGCAGAACCCAAGTGATGCTTTAACAAGAACAGCCTATTTGCTTTTTATCTACCGACACTGACAGAAGGAATCATTTTCTAATTTAATAACAACTTCTGCAGTACAAAAGGGCTCCCGACACCTCCCTCCTGAGACAGTCATTAAGTGCAAGTTTTAAAGGTTGAAAAGTTGATTTGAACAAAATCTCCCACACCAACCAATACTCAAGTAGGAGCCTCTGGAGGATCTCGTTGAGGAGTTTAGTGACTTGGCAATGATTCCGAGCAGCTCACTCAGAAAGCCGAGGATCGGCACCGTCCCCTCAGCCCTGTGACTAATCCTCCCACGGCCTGCATTCTGCCCACTAGACATTGTGTTCTTGTCCAGTACATTCTACACTCTTCTTATTTCTCAATCGAGCTGATCAGGAATGGAGATGAACGCCATCAAAGACTAGACTACCGTGAAGCTACTAGGCAAACATACATAACACAAGGAGACTGGAAAAAGCAGGATCCATTGCTCTGTAAAATAACAAAGGGAAGTTTCATGAACATGGTTAAAACAATAAAGACCATCACAGTAGTCAGGAAAGGGCTTCCCACCATAATCTATAGGACAAGTTCATTTCACAACAAAATGAGGACACTTGAGACTCTGACTGCTTTCTCTAAATGTGCAGTCGTAGGTTTTAGCTCAGTGTCCGCTTTACTTCCCTAAGGACACATTGGTCTCAATTTAAGCATCCTATCTTGCTTCCTGATAGACACTCTACAAGTCTTTACTTGACTATGTTGTGTTGTCTGTTGTCACTGCCAACTGAAAACTGGTGATAAGATCAACACGTTGCTTTTTCCACCATAGCAGTGTGTTGACAAGAAACTTAAATCCCTTCTCCTCCTACCAAGGGTACAACGATCCAGTATCTTTAACGGAAATAATTGTGCTGGGGTAACTTCCCAGAGATGAAAACACAAATTCCTGTAACTTTTACCTAACAAGTAGGCTTTGTAGAAATGTAGCTAGTGAAATTAATGCAACTATGTATCACAGAAGTTAAAATCCACCAGCTGAAGGAACAAGCCAGAGCTTTCCTATCTGCCAATAAATACTATTAACTGACCCACTGAGTAGTAAGTCCCTTGTGTAGTTATTTATACACAAAACCACAGAATGAGGAAGAGTTAGAAGTATAAAAGCAAGTAAAAAAGAACTTAGCTTCAGATCACAGGACAAGGTAGATGTGTAATCTTTTTAAGCTCCAAAGCAGAAAATGTGTTGTGATATTCACAGAACAGAAATGTGAATTCTAGCTTGGAATTTGTATGCAGGCTGAGCGAGAAGACAGAGAAAGTTACAAAAAAAAAAAAAAAAGATTGGTATACTTCAGCAGGAATGGATGACTGAGATGAATGGACTACACTTCAAACATCGTGACCAGCATGAACAGTACAGGAAAATTAAGAGCTTAAAAAAAAAAAAAGGCCAGGCAGTGGTGGTGCACACCTTTAATCCTAGCACTTGGGAGGAGGTGGATTTCTGAGTTTGAGACCAGCCTGATCTACAGAATGAGTTCCAGGACAGCCAGGGCTATACAGAGAAATCCTGTCTCAAACCCCCCACTCCCCAAAATTAAGAGCTGATAAGTGAAGCTGGTAGATCCAGGACTTGCTGGTTCTCAGAAGTAGAAGGCAGGAGAGTGGGGAGAGGTGGGACCACACAGGTTTTAAGTATCTGTGAAAGATGCATTTTACTGTGCAAGCTGAAAGGTACAGGAGTGAAACTCAGAGCAGAGGGTCCCATGACCATGCGTCAGAAAGGCAGACCCAACAGCTCACGTGGATGAAGAGGCAGCAGATGGTCTCAGAAGGCTGCAGTAGCAAACCAGATGGGAAATGGACGCTCCAGGGTGCGGGATAGAGGAACAAGAGAACTTAATAGCCGACAGGGGAGACCCAGTCTGTATCCTCACTGATGTCTCCCTCCCTCTCTCCATCCCTCCCTCCCCATTGCTTCATTTCTGTGACGCTGGGATTCAGCTCAGCTCACTGAATCTGCAGAACCCAAGGGTTTGATGGTTCACTTCATAAGCCACCCTAGCACACACGGTTCACTTCACTCAACACAAAGGCTCCCCTCCTCAATCTTTTCTATGTCCACAATCTAGCCAAGTTTTCCAGCTTTTTTTGTGTGTTTGCATTTAACTTTATTCAAAATTATGTTTCTCTATTAGAGGGAAAGGACTCCATTTTTTTTCCAGATCCTAAAGACCAAGTAGAGAAATAATCTTGCCCTACTAAATATCAAATGATTTTCTTTTCCCTCAATTTTGTTAATCTTGTCACAAGTTCAGATCAGAATTCTGGCTATAGATTACTCAAAGGAGTCTAAAATGTTCTTATTTCCTCTAACTTCGATCTTACATCTCAAGATAAACGTTACAGAAAGTGCTTAGCAGTTCAGTTGAATTAAATCTTATAAAGCCACTGATAATCTCATTAGCTATAAAGCACAGTAAACATGCTACAGACATACCCTGGTCTTGTGGATGGTGTATTCTCTAGAGCTAGTCAGCAGATTTTCTCTGTAAACAACCTTCAGATCCGTGAGTATTTTAAGTTGTGCGAGCCATACAGTCTACTACTTGACTCAGCTGCTCAACCCTGTGCCTCTGAGGATAGAGACAAACTGCAAAGGAATGAGCGTGGCTAAGTTCCAGGAACTGCCGCAAAAGTGACAGAACAGGCTGGGTGTGGTGGCAGATACCTGTAATCTCAGCTCTCAGAAAGTTAAGGCAGGAGGATCAAGAGTTCAGGGCTAGCCCAAGCTACACAGCAAGGCCATGTCTCAAAACAAATGAGTAAACATCCTGTGGAAGAATTGGGCTTAATTCTTGTCTAACATTTACTCAGTTTGGCAAGCTGGAGCGGTTTTTGTTTGTTTGTTTGATTTTTGCTTTTTATCTTTACTCCATAATGTACATAGTTTGGATGAAGAGAGAAAACAATACTTCCAAAGAAAATGTTCATTGCTAGTGATCGATCAAAGGGCAAACAAGGGGATGGAGAGATGGCTCAGTGGTTAAGAGTACTCACTGCTTTTCTAGAGGACCCAGGTTCAGTTCCCAGGCCCCACATGGTGACCCATAACCATCTGTAACTCTACCTCCAAGGGATCTGATCTTTCTGGTCTCCTTAGGCACCTTGCATGCACATGGGGTACAGAAACGGGCAAAACATTCAATATACATAAAATAAAATAAAAATTTAAAACAAGAGACAAACATAAATTTGACTGATTCAAGGAGACAAGGAAGCCTGGGGTAACTTCAAAAGAGAACAGATGAACAACAAAAGAGATGCTAAATAGATTTCTGTCGACTATATAGTTTAACAGTCTGAAATTTCTCAGATTCAATGCTTCATATTACACAGAGTAGAGTCAAAAATATTTAGGCACATGTTATACCTAATGAAGCCTAGAGACATGTTTACTAGTATGTGGTTTTAGATGAGATAGGACTGAAAATCCTAGTGCCGACCTGTCACTAGCACAAATCCTGGTTCTGCCAGTTCCCAGTAACATGACTGTGAGTAATTTACCAGGCTTCTCAGCACCTCACAATCTATAAGGGACAGCCAAGGCGCCCATGAACTGTTAGGATTGTCTGAGGATGGAATTGATTCATACGTGTAACACTTAAAACTCAGTAAGTGCCCGCTGTTCTTATAACTTATTAAAAGCAGAAACTACAGGTTGCAAGGGGTCCTTGCAGATCAAAATAAACTGACTTTTCCCACATATGTCTTAAGCTTTAGCCAACAGAATCATTTAGGTACAGTTCTAACAACAACGGCCCTCTCCACCAACATCTTTACCCCTGAAAGTATTTCCACCTTCTCTGATTAGATTTCTCTAACCTTCCACAGCTAAAAATATCAACTGGAGACTTATCCCAGTGCACACCCGGGTTCTGTAACACAACTCTTTTAAACGGGAAAGGCCTGCTCTTTCTCAGACAGAAAAATCAATAGCTTTCCCTTTGCCTACAACCAGACCAATCCAAAAGGAGGAGGGGAAACAGGAAATTGAGAAGAAAGACAAAGGCCTTTAATGACTCCGCCTACAAATAAATCCTCATCTGTTTGCCAGAGAAAAGGGAGAATCACACACCTGACCAAAGAGGGGAGTGGGGTAGCTGTCAATTCTAAAATCATCCAAGCAAAGAGAAATCAAGATACATTAGTGTGGAATGGCTGACTTCTGACTGAACTATTTGAACGAGCCAAATGGGGCAGCTTCTGTCAAAATGTTTAGTCTAAAAGACCATTGTGCCCCATACTGTTGTTATATGAACAGTATTTTGTTCTCCGAGGAACTGTCAAAAGGAACACTGGGTTCTCATTAACAGGATTATGCTCTGACCATAAATTAAGATAATCAGGGTTAAAACTGCACCTAGGAAAGGACAAAAAGACTGTGTTTCTTAGCCTCCTACTAAAGTGTCCTCCATCACATGCCCCCAAACCCAGCTTGTTCCAGCTTTACCTGATACACATCATAAAAGTTTCAACCACATCAGCTTCTCACAAACACCCTGATCATGCCTGCTCTCTGTCCACTCCAGGCCTCCTCTGCCTAGAAGCCTTTCCCTCACATCTCCAAAGTGGG